>JASAOG010000200.1:602500-755000 GCA_030265305.1 Biomphalaria pfeifferi | reverse complement strand
GGAAAAAGACACTAAATAAATTTTAACTCTTTTATACCGGTATACCGTTTTATAAGAATGCGAGGCCGAACTACATGAGAAGTCATGAGGGCGCGACTCCCTGACCAATAGGGAGAGGGTGAAGCAATTCAAATTATTTTACAGTGGTAGAATTTAAAAAGTTGTCTATTGATTGTAGTTAGCAATCAATTTTTGAATATTAGCCCAGTGAAATGACATTATCAATGTTTAAAAAGTTAAAATATTGTAAGATAAAGACTTCGTATCTTCTACTAATAAAGATCTTTTAAAATGTTTACCTTTACTTGTTTAGTAGATGAATGGTGCTCTTTGTTTCTAAACTGGCTTTATAAAAGGTCACCTTGCTTCATCTAGCGTGTCGGATATGACCAACTTCCTGTTTATGGCCGCCACTGGGGCTTTTATCAACACATTCATCTGGTAGCCAGTTGTTGATCAAATATAAACTCATGGCGAGGGGAGTTGTTCTTCTGGACCCTTTGACATCCTGTCGCCACACAACATGGCCACACGCAAGCCCATGTACAGGGGAGACTACCGATAATATCTTTGTAGCGATGGAAATTAAATCAGTTTTTCCCCTGGTTGACTTTGCGTAAAGTTTTATTAGTTGAATCAATGGAACTTTAAATTAAAACGTTTTAGTGCCTGTCGCTTAGTGATCAACTGCAGCCAGGTTCATTGTAATTTTGTTTCGAACTTTAAGATGCAGTCTGCTATCGCCAAGTTACATTAGCATTATGTATTTCAAACTGCATTTGAAGTGGTTGTTATAGTCCATTACAGTGTGCAAGGCAAATTAAAACACGAACGAAAATTAGAACAATTTATTATAAGACTTAATGTCTTCAAGTATGAAGAATCAAAAGGAGTGATTTATTTAGTAAATTTAGGCAGACCCAAAATATGTTACCTACTTATTTTATCACTTCTCACTTAGACAAATGCAAAATCATTAAAACTATCCCTTAAAATGTCAGTTTTTTTATATTATAGAAGCAGAAATGATACGTTGATATATCGAAATATGAAATTAAATATTTGCATACATTTTTTGCGGCCCCCGAAAGGGGAATAGACGCTATTAGCTTTGTGTGGTCTGTCCATCCGTCCGTCCCGTTTAGATTTCGTAAACTAGAAAATATATTGAAAATGCGACATTATGATATTTTAGACCATTCAAAGTTATGATGCAACAGCTACTTTTTTCTTTTCTGAAATTTAAAATTTAAATTTTAAAATTAACTATGCAAGCAGTTTTTTTTCCATAAAATTATACCATTTTTACAACTATTCACTATTAATAGTAACAAACACGGTAGGCTCTTTAGTAAGGGAGACAACCATTCACCATATTTCTAACTCATTTATGCAAACGATTTTAGATTTTTTCAAAATTTTTTTTTTTTTTTTTACAATTGTATTGGTAAGTGAAGTACGTTCTGTCATAGTAACTACTAGATTCGCAAATAGAAATGTTTACTTTTATTTATGAAGAAAAAAAAAAATCTATTTAATACACATATAAGTGGAACAATATTTAAAACAGCAATTAATAGGTAGTTTTTCACTTTATAAAGTGCATGCACATAAGCATTAGTAAGGCCTAGCACTAAACTAAAGGACTTAGATTAATTTTAAGAAAAGGGAATATATATATACATATCCATATATATGAATGTGTGTATGCGTGTATATAGATATATATCCCAAATAATCCTTTTTATATATTTTAAGACTCTGTAGCCATATAATTAAAAAAGCTAGTACTCCAAATAAAATAAAAAAACAGTGATCGCCCCTTGAAATTGACAAGGGTTAAGACAGTACACAATCACGAAGGCCACGCCTTGACCCTGTGACTGTAAAGACTTAAACCAAAGTTTTGATCTACAAAGACGAGCGAGTTAGGCAGGAGAAAACGAGAGATCTCATTCGATTAAAACAGAGAATCATATCGAAATGGAACATTAGGCCGGCAAGTCAAGGAACGGAAACACAATAAGGAACCAGGAGCGAACACGTGAAAACCCAAGAAAAGGGAAAGAAGAGTAACTCCAAGAAATCAAAAACAAGGGCAGACCTTTACGTTTTATGTAAACACTGTGTTTCTTCTGTTGTTCCTGTATTGAGAATCAGGCATGACCACATGATATCTAAGCAAACAATTCTTTGTATAAATTTGTACTTTTTAACAATTATGTCCATAGTGACTTCTTTACGAATATTGTGCATACCTGTGCAGTCTACATATAAATATATTATTTCTTACTACCTTGCGGACGTTTACAGTATGTACAGACATTATTTTTCTTCTGTTGTTCTTATATTGAGCATCAACATAACTTCATATTTCAACAAGCTTCTACATCAAATTGTTACTAAATTAGTATTTAGTTTCATTTTTTTTTTTACATACGTCAAAGTTTTTACTATTGTTAAAACAAAATTCTCCACCATTGTCAATATTGCGCATTCTTGTGCAGTCTACAGAGAAATAATATAGTAAAGAGGGGAAGAGGAAAAATTAAAAAAGGGTGGAAAATATTCAAAAAAATATATATATATACATTTATATATATATATATATATACATATAAAATAACTTTCAGTAAGACTCTAATTGGCCCCTGTGACCAAAAAAAAAAGCCACAGAGAAATTGTCTCTGAACAGAAACTCCCGATATACTGACTCTGGCAGATAAGATTTCCACCTTGATGATGAGGAAGTAGTTTTCCAAATCTCAAGGGAGGGAATCAAAAATTGTCATTACAAGGGAGACAACAAAAGAAATACTATAAATGTTTAAATGTCTATGTTCGCATAAGTGTGTACACACATAGATGTGCATGCACGTTTGATAGAAGTTAATATAAAGAACTGGGGTAATGTAGCAAAGCACAAAGGAAACAACCATAAGCAATATAGACAAAGTGGAAAAAAATGTGACTACGATGTTAAAAATGTTATAATATAATTTAAGTTTCTACTTTCACTCTTTGATTGTTTCTATTTAATTACCTGTTGTTGACATTCTCACCACATATATTTTATGAACCTTAAATTTCGAAAATATTTATTATATGCTATTGAAAAAAAATAACACCATATACAAAGCAATTTAAAACCTTAAAATATTATGACAACCTAGATGTAACTATACGCATTGCTATGTTTTGCAAACATTGTACTCTAAAATGTAACTACATAATTTGTACGCTTACTAATAAAATATGCATCTTATTGTTAAAAAAAAAAATAAAAAAAATAAAATAAAGAGGCCAATAGCCCCAAAAAGAGGCAAAGAAAAGAGGCAAAAGCCCAAGGATTCCAAGGATGTAAACAGCTCGACAACTGAAGTCAAAAGCTAAAAAGCTCTGAGGTATCCTATAAAAAAAAAAAAAAAGGAAGGAATAATTGTTTTTTACGGAATGTTTTTTTTTTCTTGAAGCCTTGAATATGAGATTAACACTTTACAGAACAATTAGATCAATTCGATAATTATTATAAGACATCAGTTAGGCCAGGTTCAGATCGAACTTCTCCTTCACTTTCACCTATCTTTGGTCTGCTGGACCGTTGGGGCACCACACAAGATCTGTCAAATCTTCATTCTCCGATCTTCTCTTTCATTTTCCTTTGATAGAATTTTGTTCAGATATTCTTTCAAAAAAATTGAAACCTGTCTTTTTACCTGCCTGGGTGGACTACTTCGGGGGCCGATTATGAGTTTGTATTCCCACACAAAATGTCTTTGTAACCTTGTTTAAATGTCTGTCTAGAAAAACTTTAATTTTTAAATAAAATATTTTTTTCCGTTTAAATGTATAAATGTTAATGAATGTGATTTAACCCTTTCAATACGGTCAATAGAAGAAAGCTCATTTTAGATACCCCCGGTATGTATTACTTTAAGAAAAAAACACTTTTTGGAGATAGAGAGAGAAAGGATGAGTCATTAAATGAGAATTAAATAATACACAAAGAGTGAAAGGAATGTAAGAGAGAGAGAAAGGGGAGAGAGAGAAAGAAAGAGAGAGAGGAGAGAGAGAGAAAGGGGAGAGAGAGAAAGAAAGAGAGAGAGAGAGAGAGAAAGATAGAAAGAGAGAGAGAGAGAGAAATAGAGGAGAGAAAGGTAATAATGAGAAAAATAAATTATACTAAAAATGTGACAGACAGTAAAAATAAATTATATGCTTTCAATATAAAACCAGTCCTCGATGTCACATTAAAACTTGTAGAATATTTGTACAATGATGACATCTTCATTTAGTTCTGAGTAGCTTTTCTTTTTCAATAATGAATCTGAAATGAAAAGTTTGACGGATAGCAATCTCAGTTTACTTTAGAATAACTTCGATCCATTTAAATAGATTGTAAAAAAAACTAAACATTATCAAACAACTTTAAGATTCATACTTCGCACTAGTTTGATTTGATATCATTAAACCCCATATTAAATTTCCGTATTTTTTATGGTCCGCCAAAATTTTCAATATAAATATTTGGCCCGCTCCCAGAAAAGTTTGACCATCACTGCTCTATACAGTTTAGATCTGGATCGGATGGTACCACCATACTACCACAGCAACAGAGATAGCGGCCATTACAGACACGACTCTAGCGTCTTTGGTATGTGTGTGTGGGAATGGGGGGGGGTAGCATGGGGTAGAGGTGTAGGGTGTACTTGAGAGGTGACCTTGGATGGGGGTCGTCTCCTCTCTGACACTTGATCGATAGCAGCTTATGACGTCAATAATAGAGACATGTATCGTTGGGCTCACGCATTCATACACGGGGAGGAGTGGGGGGTATAGTGAGGGAAATGAAAGATTGAGAGAGGGAGAGAGAGAGAGAGAGAGTGAGTAAGGGAGGGAGAGAAATAGAGGGAGAGAGTGAATAAAAGGTGAAGAAAGATGCTCACGATTATGGAGAAGGCAGAGAAAATAAACAGGAATCTAACATGTAAACATTCACTAAGACCAACAGAAAGAGAAACACGAGAGAGAGAGAGAGTAAGAGAAAGAGAGAGCACATTTTTAAAAAAGTAAATATTTTTCAGAAATCTACAATAAGTAAATAGAAAAGAAAAAGATCGTTACCTACAAAGAAATGTCACCTTTAGAGCCCGCAGTAACATTCAAATAGAAACACAGAATGATAGAATGAAGAACAACAAGACAAGGGCAACGATAAGAACAAAAGGTCATGTTGCCTTTTCAGACCTTACTGTCAATGAGGTAGATGATATAAATCTCTTCTGGTCAGCTGTTAACGAGGATGTCATGCGGCCAGTATACCGACTTTAATTGTTGACTTCTTAGGTCAGGTAGCCTTTAGAGCTGTCTTGACAGGGATATATTAAATGGACCGAAATGCTAGATACCTTTTTTAAAACAAAGATTCGAACTCATAAACACTTGGTTAGAAAAAAGCATACGCTGGTGGGACTTATCTAGAATAATTTTAAACAACGATTTCAATAGTGAAAAAATGTTCGTTTCCAGGGTAAGACTAAATATAAGGTTGTTATACTTGATGCAGATCAACACCTGACCGTTACACATTCGAGTTAGTATCGTTTACAGTCCAAATGAACAACAGTAAATAATTTTCGAATGGTTAGGTGCTTGTCCCTTAATGCCCTGCTCGTTAACCGCTGTCCAAAGAAACAGATGACCTTAACATCATCTGCCCTATAGATCTCAAGATATGAAAGAAAATTTTTATTACTGGATATGTGCCAGGTGAGATTACATACAAACAAAATGTTCTTAAAATACATTTGAAAAGATTTCAAACAGTAGTCAAGCTTGTGAATATCGTTGAATGTCAGTAGATTTCTAAACTGCTTTTCTAACAAATATTTTAAACTATTTTTTGTATTAAACATTTTTTTTACAAAGCTTATATCAACTCATTTTTGCTCGTCTGGTAAAAAGTTTGTACACGTTATTTCTACAAGACCAAATCTCGGAACAAGCTGAAATTTTGCACAGTTATTTCTTTTACAGGACAACACAAGAATCAATAAAAAGAAATTAACCAATTAGTTGATTAACTATTGTTAATTAATTAAATTCTTTTGCATCTCGAACAAGGGAAAGAAATTTCCTTGACTGATAAAGTGGTATAAGTTGAATTAGCCCCTTTTATTGTTTGTAGAAAAAAATAACTATAAAACCTATTTTCATAAATGGTTACCGTATAGTCTTGAGGAGACTAAGACTAACACTAAGACTGCTTTATTGATCCTTACGGAAATTTGTTGTGATTAAAAGAACTCTTTTATCATATAAAGACAACACAACAGAAAAATACACATAAATACAAAAGACAACATAAAGAGTTCTGAGCACGCCTTAGCTTACTTTTTTTTTTCATAAATACATTTAGAAAGCGATCACCCATTTACTCCCTTCTTTCTCCCACTACCTCTTTCCAATAGTCCAGGCAAGTGACAGGATCAGAGCGTATTGAGAAAGCTAAAAGTATGGATATACCCTAATCAAAAACAATGGTAAAAAAAATATTTCTACTCACACAGATTTATTGTTAGTCTAGATCTATAACAAATTTAATGATAAGACTGAGATCCAGACTAATTGATACAACCCACACACACACGCTTCTGTTTTTTTTTGCTTGTTGTTTTTTTGTTTTGCCTGGAATAATTGACAAAAACATGAATCATCTGTTGGTTTATAACTTATTTAAAAACTACTGAAGTCTGACAACTAATGTCCAGACAAAGTTGGTTGCAGTATTACGTGTTGGAGTTTTTTTTATGGTCAATTGGATCTTATCCAAAGGTATGACATAAGAATAGACCTATTCTATTCCTGTTGTTGTTGTTTTTTTAAATTCTTTCATCGAGGCTTCTTCCAGGTGAGTAGACTGTTCATTTATTGCTTGTGCTGTACATCCTCCTTGAGGAAATGTTTCGCTGAAAAATAGTGTCCTTTGTATAGGCCGAACGTTTACAGTCAGAAAATAATTATAGGCAATTGAAACTTAGTAATACATTTCTCACTCATTATTCTACGGTGTTACTTTATGCTCCCACCAGAGGCGTAGTGAGAGGGGGCAGGGGAGGGGCACGAGGCATCGGGCGCCACCCTCGGGAGGGGGGGAGGGCGTCACACGCAGAGGCACCAAAAAATATAAAAATTAGTGTAGATATTTTAGTTAGGTTATTATCATTATTACTTAATACTTTTTTACCTATGAGCCTATATTTTACCTATGAGCCTATATTTTACCTATGAGCCTATATTTTACCTATGAGCCTATATTTTACCTATGAGCCTATATTTTACCTATGAGCCTATATTTTACCTATGAGCCTATATTTTACCTATGAGCCTATATTTTACCTATGAGCCTATATTTTACCTATGAGCCTATATTTTACCTATGAGCCTATATTTTACCTATGAGCCTATATTTTACCTATGAGCCTATATTTTACCTATGAGCCTATATTTTACCTATGAGCCTATATTTTACCTATGAGCCTATATTTTACCTATGAGCCTATATTTTACCTATGAGCCTATATTTTACCTATGAGCCTATATTTTACCTATGAGCCTATATTTTACCTATGAGCCTATATTTTACCTATGAGCCTATATTTTACCTATGAGCCTATATTTTACCTATGAGCCTATATTTTACCTATGAGCCTATATTTTACCTATGAGCCTATATTTTACCTATGAGCCTATATTTTACCTATGAGCCTATATTTTACCTATGAGCCTATATTTTACCTATGAGCCTATATTTTACCTATGAGCCTATATTTTACCTATGAGCCTATATTTTACCTATGAGCCTATATTTTACCTATGAGCCTATATTTTACCTATGAGCCTATATTTTACCTATGAGCCTATATTTTACCTATGAGCCTATATTTTACCTATGAGCCTATATTTTACCTATGAGCCTATATTTTACCTATGAGCCTATATTTTACCTATGAGCCTATATTTTACCTATGAGCCTATATTTTACCTATGAGCCTATATTTTACCTATGAGCCTATATTTTACCTATGAGCCTATATTTTACCTATGAGCCTATATTTTACCTATGAGCCTATATTTTACCTATGAGCCTATATTTTACCTATGAGCCTATATTTTACCTATGAGCCTATATTTTACCTATGAGCCTATATTTTACCTATGAGCCTATATTTTACCTATGAGCCTATATTTTACCTATGAGCCTATATTTTACCTATGAGCCTATATTTTACCTATGAGCCTATATTTTACCTATGAGCCTATATTTTACCTATGAGCCTATATTTTACCTATGAGCCTATATTTTACCTATGAGCCTATATTTTACCTATGAGCCTATATTTTACCTATGAGCCTATATTTTACCTATGAGCCTATATTTTACCTATGAGCCTATATTTTACCTATGAGCCTATATTTTACCTATGAGCCTATATTTTACCTATGAGCCTATATTTTACCTATGAGCCTATATTTTACCTATGAGCCTATATTTTACCTATGAGCCTATATTTTACCTATGAGCCTATATTTTACCTATGAGCCTATATTTTACCTATGAGCCTATATTTTACCTATGAGCCTATATTTTACCTATGAGCCTATATTTTACCTATGAGCCTATATTTTACCTATGAGCCTATATTTTTGTGATGTTCATGGGAAATGGGGGGCGGGCGCCAATAAAGTTTCTTGCCCCGGGCGCACGTTTTGCTCACTACCCCTCTGGCTCTCACTAAAAATCATTTTTAAAAAATGTATTTAAAATTACGTTTGTTACGGATGAAGATAGAGAGAGAGAGAGAGAGACACAAAGAGATGAACGGCGTATTTTTCTATGCGTGAAGGTATGAATAGACAGACTTGACGCATCTTACGAGGCTTGTTACTGACGTGCCAGAGACCACGACATCGATAATGTAAAGCTATTGTCGCTTTGTTCTGTGCGTGGCGTGGTCATCTAAACCATATTTAACCGAAATAAAAAACTTTTGTTTGAATATCTACGCATCCATCCCAAAATCCCTCAATGTAACTTCTTGTTTAATTGTACTTGTATCTGAGCGCTAATTTCTGCCGTTCCCATATTTCTTCCCGTGTGCATAACTATGTATGCGCCCCTCTATGGTATGTCTATCCCTATTCTTATTTATTTGTAATGTCTAGTTGACCTTTCTTCTGGTCTGTGTTATTCCGTCTTTAAATGACATACATATAAAGCTACCGTATCATCCCCCTTACGACTTAAACTAAATGTCAACTATTCATCTACACCAGGGCCGGACTTAGGCTTAGGCAAACTGGGTAGCCGCCTAGGGCTTCCGATAGGTGGGGGTCTCGCATAAGACTAAAAATATTTTTTTTTACAGTGAAAACAAATCCGCGAAAAATGTATCTAATCTCAAAAATTGCAAGGCTCTATTGCTCTATAGACTGCCCAGACTAGTGAAAGTGTCGCGAGTCTGGTGCATCAAAAGACAAACGTGAAGCGGATAAGTTTAGAGGATGTGTCCAACGTTTTGTTCATTTGTTGAAGAGGAAGTCCTGAACACAGTTACGGGAGATTCATGTACATTCACGCGATGCAGAGGATGGTCAACATACATAGCTTCGGTTGGAAGGATCTAGGCTTGGGTCATCAGCAATAAATAACGTCGAAAACATATTGAATGATATCAATATGTTTGAAATAAATTGCGTGATCTTAGTTTTTTCTTGTGTATTTTAAATTTTCATTGAGGGTCACCAAATTCACTTCCACTTATCTAAGGACCGGCCCAGTCTTACTTCACCATTAGCACTGATCATTTATAAGTCTCTATAATTATGTATTTGCGTCTACTGTGTGTCACATTACCCTACATTCGCTTAGAAGATATATTTGTTTAAAATTTAAAGGTTGTATTCTTGGTTCTAACGTCAGTGAACGTCACTGAATTACTTGTCCCTTAATTTACTTTCTTGAAGACAGCAGGAGCCCAGTCGTCAAATAACGCTTCATTGAAAGTCCTCCTGTCAGCCATTTTCAATTTCTGCCTTCCCTTTATTTCTTCACCTAAGCATACTCCTGGTCTCGACACGAGATAACCTTGAATAGCCTCCCTTGATCGACCTGTTTGCTCTAGCCTTGCCTTCTCCATTATGTTCGGCTCAACACTTCCATTCTAATTTTATCTCACCGTTAAATTCAACTTTTTTTTCTTTGTCTGTTTATGAGACGTTATTATATTTATTTTAATGTCTTGAACCTTACGAGACTGAATGAAATAAGCAAAAATAGAGAAATTATCTCCCTTGTCGAATATTTTGTATAGTTTATTCTAAATATTTCAGATGCTTATAATGAGAGAGGTGGTGCGGTGGCTGAGTGGTTATGCGCTTGGCTTCCGTACCTGGGGGTCCTAGGTTTGCGGCTGAATCCTTACTACTCTAACGGGTACCTGACTATAGATGAGGAAAGTAAAGGCGATTGGTCGTTGTGCTGGCTACATTACACCCTGCTAATTAACCGTTACCCCAAAAATCAGATGACCTAAACGTCATCTGCCCTATAGATCGCAAGGTCTGAAAGGGGAACTTTACTCTAAACAGAGAAGTATTATTTAGTGGCACCCGAAAGTGAAGTAGCCGCTTTTTGTTTTGTGTGGTCTGTCTGTTAGTCAGCCCGTTGGTCCCGTTTAGATCTCATAAACTAGAACCGACATTGAAAATCCGATATCGTGATATTTTAGATCTTTCACAGTTTTGATGCAACCACAATTTTTTTGTTTTGTTTTTTGAAAGCGAACAATTTAACTTTTAAAATCAACTATTCCTGCCCTTTAAAAAAAAAATACACCATTTTTACTACTATTCTCTATTGATAGTAAAAACACAGTGACTATTTAGTAAGGGGTTAACTAGCAGGAGCGCTCTATTATGACCCTTAAGCTAGAGAAAGGATTTTATCCATTGACAACGCTTGAGAGACAAACACTTCACTGTCCGAAGGTTTCCCATCAACCACCTGGAGGATCATTTAATCATACTCATGTAGTGTAGGACACGGCTCCTTCAGCCACGCCGGTACTCCTCCTTTCCGGCTAGGCCGGAAGCCGAGCCCACGAGAAATTTATCTGTAGTCCTACACTGTACTGCGTGGCTAAAGGGACGGAGTTATTTCCAAGTTTAATACTTGTTCGTTAGAGCATGCTCTTGGAAGCCCACTGTTAGTACGTCTGACTTCCCAAGCAGACGTTTTCACGAGGGCCCTGAAAAGTTACCATCTTCAACTCTAGTCACCATGCACCCTTACACTAGAATTTTGAAAGGGTAATTTGAACCTCCTATCTTTCACCTAAACTGTATTTTGATGAGAAGGATTGGCTATTTTTGAAACGACTTCGTTTTGAGATAACACAGGGTCTTTCTATTTTTGTTGATGAGTTCATGGAAAGATTAAGTTAATGGGGAAAGAATTACGACTTATACATCCAGATCTAGTCTACATGCTATAAGGCTTGTCTGCTCTTGTTCTTCATTCCTAAGGGGATATACAGGAATAAGATTCAGTATAGGATAATACATATATGTTATTTTTTGTGAATGGGAGAGAGAGAGAGAGAAAGAAGAGAGAGAGAGAGAGAGAGAAGGTGGATAGAAGCACAGAGAAATTAGCTAATTGCCCATCGAGGCTTGTAAAAAGATCACGCTGTCTTTGACCCCCTCAGGACATTCCGTCATGCCCATATCCCAGCCACATTGAATGAGTTCAGGGGCCGCTTGAATGCAAGCTGGGATTGGGGCCAAATGATCCTGGCACACGGAAGTAATACTATAGGACACGCACCGTTCTAGGGCCCGATACAATCTCAAAACGTTTGTTCACGACAAGTTAATGTGGAAATGTATGGGGTAAAGCAATCCGTTAATACATATGTGAATAATTATAATACTAATAGTAATAATTAATCTCTCACCTCACTAGAGATGTAATGTGTCTGGTAGGACGACGGGAGATTAAGCTCTGAAAAATTTATGCGGATTTGCTAATAGGAAAAGGTGACAAAAACTGATGGCCTGAACAAAGAAATCCTTACTCTTAGCACAGCGATTCTCAAACCTTTTCGGAGTGGGGGTCGTATCCATTTCTAGCATGCATGCTATGGGCCACAATAACGTAACAAAATGAGTCTAGTGGAATAAAGCCTCCAAGACTCCATTAAGCAATATGTATAGAAGTCTGGAAAGGCCGGATAATTCCGCGTAATGAGGTGAATATGGCCCGCGGCTCGTGGTGCATCACTTTTAATATCAATAGAAACCCTTCTTTGAAGATTACGACATTTGCTTCTAGTAGAAATAAGAGTGTAAAAGTTGGACATTGAACGCTGAGGCTGAAAGAAGAATCAAAGCCTATAGAAAAAATGCTACAGAAAAATTCTAAGTTTCAGATTCCTCACAAAGAAGACAACTGAGTTTGTATTTGTACAAGTCTGACTGGCCAAAAGGAAGGACTACTCACTAGTGTGAAGACAAGGGATAAGATCATTGCGTAGGGAGAAAACTAAAAGCATGAAATAGAGCGCTAAACAAAAACAATGGATAAAAATATTTGTAACCGCACAGATTGAGTGTTGTTAGTCTAGGTCTATTTAAATTTAAATTATATGACTGATCCAAACTAATTGATTTAATTACACTTCTTAGAAGATTTTTTTTTTTTGAGTATTTAAAAATTATTATTTTTTTTGTTTTATTCTAATGTCTAACACTGTAAAAAAAAACAACAACAAAAAAAAAAAACTCTCACAAGTCTTAGAGCTTTGTGTGTCTTGGTATATGTGTTTGTGTCTAAAGGTATGAGTGTGTGTATCAGGAACTAGTGGGATGTGTTTGCTCCATGAGATTAGAACCACAAAGACTTAAATTGAGTTTCCTCTGACCCTTCTCCTTGTTAGATTAACACCCAGTGGTGTCCCCAGCGACTTGCCTTTCACTCTGACCTGGTCTCCCCCCACCGCACCATCACCCCTCCGTCATTTATTGCTTCGCGGCTAACCCTTCCATCAATATCTCTACAATGCAGCGTCGGCGTCGTGGTTGGTAGCTGTGACTGGATCTCTTCGCCCTATAAAACACACATTGGATCGTTTTCAAAATAAGTTTGGCAGGTAAATTTCATAGTAGGTCAATACACATATTATTAAAGAAATAACTATAAATAGCTAGTTTTTACAAAGCTTTTATCAAAATGGTCTCTCTGTGTAGTAAAAAAGTTTGTACACGTTATTTCTCCTACACCCAATTTCGTAAGAAATTGAAATTTCGCACAATTATTTCTTGTACCTGACAAAACAAAGATCATTAAAAAAATAGTTAATGAACTATTGGCAAATAATTATTCTATTGGTATATATATATAATATAGCATAGTTTAGATAACTAGTTCCCAAATGTCAATGTACTATATATATATATAGCTTCTCCTTCGTGATCGAAGATGAGCACATTTCTTATTCCCTATGGACTTGAAGGGGGCTGTAAAGTCCAATACTCGCTTTAAAAAGCCGGCTGCATATGTGGCATGTTTGGTATCGAACAAGGGAAAGATATCGTACTTGACAGATGTGGTGGTATAAGTTGAGCCTGATAGGTAGACCAACTGCCACGCGATGTTTAAATTATAGCTCAAATGTTGTTTTTTTTAATTTAGTTGGCAAAATTGAATTCAACATTGTCCTTGACCTTGTTCGCGTTACTCGTGAAAATCTCCAATACAGAGCAGACAAAGTCATTACTAAACAGTAAAATATACTCTTCTTTAGACTGAGTCAATAGTGTCACATAAAATGATAAAGAAAAAAAATATTTGATTAGCTGGGATTTCTTTCCACTCTATTCTAAAAATATCTCATCCCTATTTCCAGAGACTATCATACAAGCAAGCAAATACTATCTCATCTATTTATCACAGAATCGTCTGAACTTCTAGTGTTTTACACCAGATCCATTTATTTATATACACAATATATATATATATACAGTTAAAGGCGATGCAAATCTTTTGCTGCAAATATTTAGGCAGCAGACATTTAAGTGCGTGATTCTTTCTTTTAGTACTAGCAAGGCTCCCATTGGGAGGCATACACCTACGGTTGTTATAAACTATAGGAAGAATAGCAATGTAAAGGGGAACAACACTGTCTGGTTTTAGATTTACCAGGGTTTTGACGTCACTAAAATCTATCTATCTATCTATCTATCTATCTATCTATCTATCTATCTATCTATCTATCTATCTATCTATCTATCTATCTATCTATCTATCTATCTGTCTGTCTGTCTGTCTGTCTCTCTATATATCTCTCTCTTTCTCTTTCTCTCTCTCTCTCTCTCTCTCTCTATATATATATATATATATATATATACGTCTGTCCGTCTTTCCGTCCGTTTGGTCAGTTCGTCGGTCCGTCCATCCATCTATGTGTATGTCTGTCTGTCTGTCTGTCCGTCTGTCTGTCCGTCTGTCTTGTTGTTTGTGTATCGAAGCGATTAGCTAAATAAAATATTAGATTAATAAGTTGATATATGTATTTTAATGCTGAAATGTACCATTTTATTTCGTGTGATTCTAGTATATAGTTTTAAAAAGAAGAATTTTTTGTTTCAAAATTTTAAAAATCACTAGAACTTCTCTCACTATACATATATATATATATATTTATTGGTCCCGTTCTACGGTATTGAGACCAAATGTTGATCTCCGCTAGATGGATGTGCCACTCAATGAAAGTGTCCAAATGTGATATGTGAATATTTTATACTTCTCGCCTCTTCTTTGTAGTGAATTTCTTGTAATGCCTTTAGGGTCAAACCTGTCATAGCGATAATGGTTTCTTTGACTATTGAAGTCAGTTCGATCTAGAATCAATACCTACTGGCGCCGATGGCATGGACGATTTAGTGTTAGAACAGGTAGGAGATGTGTGTGTGTGTGTGAGTTATGTGTGGTTTGTGTGTCTGTGTGTGAGTAATTTGTGGTCTGTGTGTGTGTGTGTGTGTGCCTCACCTTTTAGTAGAAAAAAAATGTTTGTAGAAAGTAGACTTTGAAAACATAGCCACTGAGTGTTACGGTTTATGTAAGATAATTAGCAATAGCTTTGTCTTAGAGATGAACCGATTAAGAGAAAACAAGGCTATGTATCATACAACTTTTTCAAATATGAACGAAATAATACAATTTTCAATACAAGGACTTGAACCCGAAATAATCACGTTAATCCCTTGACCTTCCTCTCGACCACCCTTGGATCACCGAGTGGGTAGAGAGTGCTGGGGCGGTAATAAGTCATTTTCTACTTAGTGAAGCATCTTTCACCTATTATTGTGACCTTGAATCACTATGATTCAGCATCGTCGACAATAGGAAGATCCTTTTCAATTCTCTCGCCATGTACCCATTATAGGTGTGTCCTCCCAAGTTAAGATCAAATCGCTTTAAGAATTCGAACCCCTGACCCTCCTAAGAAATTTCTACACAGCTTCTCCAACTGTCACTATACCAAGACTGAATTTCATTCACAGATAAATTTAATAAAAAAAAAAAGAAAAAAATAATAAAATGTTCCATAAAAATTGAACTACTTATGTGAATGAAATGTGCCTCGAGTCGTCCCCCCCTTGAAATAATTGCTCTTTGCTCTTTTGGAAAAGTGCCAAGAGACTTCGATTTATCCAGCCATGACGTGAAGTCTAAGGCTGCGTGCTCACTGCACGGACAGGTTGGCATGCACTCTATAGTCTATACAATGATAATAATGATAATGCTATTAAATTTAGATTAATTAAAGGAGTATATAAATTATAGCCCTTTATACTATAGATATAAGAAATCGTTTTTTTTGCTAATTAGTTTTTAATTTGCAGTAGGTCTATGGCTATATTGATAACTAGTTCACAAATGTCAGTGTACAATTGTTTTGTTACTAAGGAAAATGTTTTAAGCATAAGCCTTTATTGCCTTGGGAAACTATTAAACAGCAAACAACAATTTACCGGTAAATAAGATACAGTTTTGTTAAGTATTCACACGCAATTAACATATATAAGTTTATTTTTAAGCTTCTTCCAAAAAAAAATGTTTTTCAATTGCTTATTTAAACAATTATGTAACAAATTAAGATATTTATGTCAATTACCCAGACACGAAATTTATTTTTATGAAACATAAACAATTATTGTTCTCAATGTGTTGTCGATCCGTTGTTTTAATATAAAGTTGTCATTCAATATTGCGTTTTTTTTTTAATGTATTCTATTGTATTACTTTTTAAATATTCATGTTAGATTAACCAACACAAAATTGAAAAGCGTTGCCCATAATGTCTCATAATGCCCCTGCAACCAGCCCGGATTCTCCTCATATTTCTTCTCTCTCTCTCTCTCTTTCTATGTGCTTCCCGTACCTACTGTGTGAACGCAGCATCAGTTCCAGCCTGAACTTACTTCTGTCGTGCCCTACTTTAATTGTCATTTAAGGACCGACAGCTCGTGAGTTCCAATCGCCTTAAGTCCTGTTTGTTCTGTGACTCGGAGTGACCGTTCTTTCTACCCGGACCTTGCGCTCTGATTATTTGTGATTATAGCGAGATGTGAAGTGTGTTTAGACTTATTTTGTTATGTGGATCACTTTGATGGGTTATAATAGTTAGGATCATTTCCTGAAATTCAATGAATTTGTCGTTTCATATTGTTAGAATCTTCTTGAGAATAATGTTTCCTTTAAACATTGTATTTTTTAAAGCAGAATATTTAAAGTAGACAAATATTAGTTTAACATTTACATTATTTATGCATTTGTGTATTTCTTCCATATTTCATGTCTTGCCATTTAAATTTTACGCTCTAAGACAGCAACCATAGTCTCCTACTCTGTTCGTTTTTCGAATAAAGTTTTGTTATAATTGCCATTATTGAATATCAGTCATCTCATTGGTCCCATTATTTATTCGTGGTTAGTTTATGAGAATAATGATGTTTTTTTTGTTTGTTTAGGTAGTTAAATGTCAGACATTCTTTCCGTACTCTCGTTCAAAGCCCAGAAACTAAAAAGCCTGTTTTGTTTTATAGTTTGTCTCGCATCTGTCTACCGAAATGTGCTCGGACTGTAGTATAATTGGCTTGATAAAGTTAATTTCTATAATAAAAATTTATTTAAACCAATTATATAATTATTAAAGAATTTTTATAGAGTGGGAGAGAGGGGAGGGGGGGGGGGGAGAGACAGGAAACAAATAAATTTAAATTGTCAGAAATATGTAGATCTAGTTATAGAAATAGTGATGAAACTATCAAAAAAATCAAACAAAGCCTTAGGATTTATTAAAAGAAATTTCTATAAATCAAATAAGAACATAAAACTAAAATGTAATTTAATATAACCTTGGTTAGGCTAATAATAGAATATGCATCCTCCGTTTGGGACCCCTCAACTCAAGAAAACATGAAGAATCTGGAACAGACACAAATAGAGCAGTGAGATTCATAACAAACGAATATTCACATTTGACTAGAGTAACACCATTAGTAAAATCACTAAACTTAGAAAGCTTTCAGGACAGAAGACTCAAAAGTAAAGTAGTAATTGTGCCGATGTGCCTAAAATCAAAATCAAAATCAAATCAAATCAAATCATAATCCTCTTCTTTTTTGAAGTAACGTCTGTATTATATAAGATAACATAATAAGTTCAACATCCGGTATATCCATTATTCATGAGGTGGTTCATGCCACCTTTATAACAGATTAACAATTGCTTTAAAACAATTTCTATATGCATATCAATATCAACCTCACAAGGGTTGCTCTATACTTATCTAATATTAAGGCTCAAAATTTGTCTTATAAACTTTCACGTTATGGAAAGTAAAATGTGAAAAGACTTACAATTAATAAAGGACAATACATTTGTTTAGTAAAATATGAATCAATCGCAATGTGAAAGCAGAAACTATCAAACTATTTTATGCTGATGTGCATTTCTAAGGATAGCAGAAAATATATTTACAGCAATTTGGATCTAGTCCCTATTATAATATAAATTCAAGTTCTATTTCTATTGGTATTGATCAGACTATTAGTTTTCGATATTGGAAATCGATATTTAGAGTTAGTGCTTTTAGGACATTATACAAAATACAAAGTGCTTCTAACTTTGCTTGTTTCTCTTTTTTTCCTCTGGGCGAGTGAAATACCGAAATTAGCCTGTGTTGTTTACTTTGTTACTATTAAGTTACTAATTGAGTCTAGCAAAGTAGTTTCTGATGATTACGTACGTTGTTCGATAATTATTGTGGTATTAGGTTGACTATTCTCCCTTGTTTCCCGTCTCCTGGAAACATTCCGTCTGAGCTGCACGATTGCAGAATGCGAGGTTTTATCTCGTGCCATTTGGGTTATTTATAGTAACGTTACAGACAAGGGAGATAATATAGTTACTATTTAAGTTTCTTTAACTTTGTAAGAATTTGTTATAAAGTTCGTTAAAGCAATAGCCAAATTTTTAACAGCCTGATTAGTTTACATTTAGATTAACTAATTAATTAAAGCAGTTTTATAGACTGTAATATACTCATAATAGAATAGAAATAAGACCAGAAATGCAAGAATTAAGCTCTTACAAGAATATTATGTAATATATTTCCAACATTCAGCAGACGAGAATTATTAATAGATAGATATGCAATTAAAGTAAGTGGTCATAGTTCCTGGTGATTACATTTCTGAACTATAATGTCCAAAATGACGTAATTGGGGACATCGGTGTTTCTGGATTGGATGGTCAGTGATAACAGCCAATCGAAATGGGAACCAAGTTTTCCAAGTTTACCGAGACAGTCGGCAGGAAATTCTGTACCCCGAATGGGGCGAACTGTGAGGAAAAAGTACGCCCGGACAATAATGGTGTGTTTTGTTGACTGGCCGATCTGTAGAGATACTGTTTAATTTGTTCTAATGCTTTGCTATGCTATACGTTTCAATTCCACCCTTTTGTTGTTTTCGCGCGATCTCCTAATGAAGTAATTTGCCCTTTGTGTAATTTATGTTGTTGGCACTGCTAAATTTAACTTATTCATAGCGACCTATTGTCTGTACTAAAGAAACAAGCCTATTGCTTTTCATAAATTATGTCTAGAGAATAATTTGTAAAGAAAATGAGTACAACAGACTATTGTTTATTTTATTTTTTAAAATTTTAGTTTTGTTAGGTACAGTAAATATTTGTTTAAAGATTCCGAAAATGGGCGCGGGACATATAACGTGTAGAATTATCTAAGGGGACAATATCTACATATTTAGCCATATCTCTGAATACTGATGGATTTATTTCCATTGTTGATATCAAACAAAATAAAATTATTAAAGCTAAATAACTGATTTTTTAAAACTTTATTATTATTGATTTTATTTTGATTTACTGTTTTCTTCTATGAATAATTGTGTTAAGTTTCAACTTGATCCAAGAATGGGTGTGGGAGAAATAAGGTGCTTTTACTTTTTACCAGACAGCCAGATTTAATATACGTTTTCTAAAAATATACAGAAAATTATTTGATATCTAATAATATTAATAGACCTACTAACAACTTTGAGGGCAGAAATCAAATGTATACTCTATAAAGAGTCCCTAACCGCGTAGCTTCCACAAATTGTTATATTGATTGTAAATTCTGCAGTGCACCTTGGGGGAGGGGCGGCGTCATGCGAGACTTAGCGATACTACAATCTGTGTTGTTGACATATGCGTGTTGACATGTGACACTCTGCACTCATCCCTCCCAAAATAGAATTAATCACGTGATGGGCTTGATGGATGAACATGTTCACGTGTTACACTCACCACTTAAAACAGTTTGGGAATTGAGACGATTCTGACTTTGTCATGGCAAACAGAACAATATAATAAACAATTGTGTTCAAATTGACGACATTCTATATGCATTGGGAAACAAAAACCATATTCAGCTTTAGCTCAAAATAATTGAGAAGATTTATAGCAATAATTAGGAACTAGTTGTTTCATAGAAAGGGAAAGTTTTACTATGAGGAAGCATAGCGAAATGTAAACAAACTACTTTTGAAGGCTTTAGAGTTTAGAGATAGGCAGGTTTTATGGATGCTGAGATTTAGCTAGACGACATTCGACAATTCCCTTCGTTATTATTCAACTTCTTGTTCGAGACTCAGTCTCAACGTCATTAATCTTGCCTCACGTGTACTGCCAAGTTTCAGAATGCAATACGCCTAGGACAAGTTTTTAATGTAGCTATATTTATCTTATGTTTATTTGAAGAATGCTTTTAATGACATCAGATCATAATCTATGAGTAGTGGACTTATTTTTTTTTTAAAAGGGTATTCTTCATATTTTGTATCTTATGAAACTCACTTTTTGTTTATAAGTGTATGAAGGTTGAAATTAGGATGATTGGGTTTGTTCTTTTAACTATTGGCTTGAAACCTGGTTGTATTTGTACGATTCCAACCTTATGCTTGTAGCTGGATTGTATTTATTTGTATGATTGTAATCGTGCTTGTAATTGGACGCTAGTGAAAAGATGCTCTGTAGTGTAAAAATATAGAGATATATAGATGCTCGAAGCTGGTAGCTTGTTCTAATTAGACACGTCTACGTTCATTGGCTTGCAATGCTTGAAATTAAGAATTCCTGAATTTTTAAATGACAGTTTGCAGTACCATTGACAATGGCAATCTTTTGCATTTAGAATAGGTTGGAAAAAAGTGTCTCTCATTTTGTGTAAGATTGGTTTTAAGATAAATAAATCAATCCCCATAGTTAGTAGAGTAATTTCCGTTTGTGCTATATTTGTAATGCAAGCAGAACTTGAATTAGAAAAGCTGCTACCTAAAAATAACTTTGTCCTATTGCTAGATATGAAAGTGTGTTTTTCTTCTTTCTGTTTGTTAATGTTTTTGTGTTTCTTTCTATTTGCAGAAACAGGACATGACCCTGCAGTCCATGGAGCTAAACTTGACGACAGAAACTACAATAATGAGGGGTTTAAGGTCAGTTGGCTCGTAGTGTCGTAGGCTTAAATGAAGGGAAAAAATAGATTTCTTAAAGCTTATAACAGTAATTTATTGCTGGGTATTTCACCTCAGATATATTTTTACCTGCTGCGAGGTGACTACAAATTGTTAATTTTTGCTATTCAACAGAAAGAAATAGCTGCAAGAAAAATTACTTTAAAAAAAAAATTTAACTGAAAATAATGTTATTGATAATCAAGAATTTTTTTTTTCAAAACTGTAATATCTTTGTGAACTTCCAACTCATCAACGTTGATATAGATTGTGTAACAGTTTCATGGTTAGTACAGAATCATTCCTTAGTTTTTTTCCTCTAAATTATAGTAAATTAAATGAAATATTTTGTCAAGGAGGAAATACAAGCAAAATGTGTCATTAATTCTTTAGATTTTTTTTTATTTGAATAAAAATTATAACTTTACGTAGTAAATATCTATTTAAAATACAATTTTGAAATCGAGGGGGAATAAACAAGGGTTACAATGTGAAGAGGTTGTGAGATTTTCCCTATTTACAATACCTCTATTGAAGTTACACATTCATGGAACCTGGGTGGAAAACGGCTCTACAAATTCTCTCAGCATACAACAGTTGACCAGACTGGGAGAACTCTTGTTTGACCGTGTTAATTTGTCCAAGTATAAAAAGAAATTATTTTAAAATTGTCTAGAAACTGTTAATTTTGAACAGACTATACGTCTTTTCTCATGTACGCTTATTCATGCGAGAGCCGAATGGATTTATTTGCGTACCGCCTGTCTAGATATAAAAGTGTATAACAAGAATATCATAATATTTAGTAGATATATACATTCATAAAAATGTTCATTAAAAAAAAAATCATTAGTTATTTAGAGCAAAATAATCGCTCTACAAAATGTATAAAGGAGGTATAGTATTTTAAAATAATATTTTTTATGTTGTTTTTTTTGTTAAATAAAAGCAGATGTGTACAATATGTTTATATTTCTTTATACTGTACTAAATATAACTCAGCTCTTTATGTTATTTATAGAATGTTTATAGAGTTCCCCTCCCAAATAAATCATTGACATTTATGTGTTATGCTTGAAATACTGCAGGCAAAGTCCGATGTAGTTTGCGGTACCTTGTGGTGTAGTTTGAAATCAAAGCTATCGCTTTAATTGAGAATCAATATAAAGAGGGGGGGGGGTGAAGAACACCCATACAAATCTGTATTGATCACCTTTAAACCTCTCGTTTCCTGGGGCTGCTGGTTATCGTTCTTGAAGTGATGCATTTGCATTTGAAGTGTCCAGCAACTTGCATTGTTTAAAGACTACCTCACTCACCATTAGAAACTGACATGGAGTTTATTAAAACCTTCTGTTTTGGAAGTCACATGATAACCTTTTCGAATCTGCCTCACTCCTTACTGGATAGTTGGATGTGAAAAATCCAAGAACTGTTTTGTTAAACCTTTGTAATTGTTAAAAATAGATGACTACTTGCTCTTGTTGAATGCGCTTCGGACCTGTCATGATGGAGCCTGGTTCGAATCCTGCCAACATGTTTCCTTTAAATGAACGTCGAAATCCAAAAGAACTATTAAGTCAAATGTGCATTCAGTATCTTTAGTTAAATCAAATTAAATCTTTAATAAAAAAAACCCAGTAAAGCTCCCCTTTCAGACCTTACGATAATGTAGACAATGTAAAGGTCATCCGTTTCTGTGGCCCCAGGTTAACGATGGTGTCATAATGGCCAGCACAACGACCAACCGCCTTTACTTTTCCTTAACTAGGGTAAGGTAGCCAATAGAGCTGGGTGGACTCAGAGGCACCCTAAAGATCCAGAAATTAAAAATCCCAGTCTTCACCCGTATTGGAGCCAGGAACCCTCGGTTCGGAAGCCAAGCGCTTTACCACTCAGCAACCGCGTCTCCTTCTCTTGTGTACAGGTTCTTAAATGTCGCTAATATCCTGACCCAATTATTTGATGTTTCTCCACAATATATTTCGTTTGGTTATCATTTCTTTTTTACTATTTGCATAGATCTACCTATTTATTAGAATGAAATAAAAATATATTTAGAAAGGTGAATTTCTGTAAGACAAAAAGAGATAACAAAAAAATTTCAGTGTTGTCAATTCGTAGCCACATCGCTCAGAGAACCAGGTAAGTATCTACAAATTTACAAGGGAAATTCTCTGAATGTTGAGCTAGATCCATGTCATTGCCAAGACATTAAGTTATGTATGAATAACGAAGAGAACAAATCTTAGATATTTAAGTCTAGTAGTGATGTAACCTAAATAAAGAGAACAATAATGTATATTACAACATCATGTGCTGATGTGTTTGAGCAGAGGAAACCAGGCGCTGGAAATGACCAGCAGCAGAACAACGCAGCAGTCCTGATACAGACCCAGTACCGACAGAAAGAAGCCAAGGAAGAAGTCCAGGAGCTCCGCATGGAACAGGCAGCCATCAAGATCCAGTCGGGGTTCAGAGGTCACATGGACCGAGAGCAAGTCAGAAAAATGAGGTAAAAGAAGGTTCGGGTTTGTCTCCTGGCTTGATGTGCGTTGTATGTAGTTCTACTTTATGGGTGCGTCTTTGTTTGTCAATAGACAAAGTGCTTTGTGCACATTTCTGTGTGCACTTTATTTATATGCACTTTAAGACACACAATTTGTGATTTTGATTGAGAATAGCATAAGTGCACACAAAGCTAGATTACGTTATACAAATTAAAAGACGTGTTTTTTTTTTTATCCAAATAATTTTAAAATAATGAAAGCACGCTGAGCTATTAATAGTAAATTCTATCTTTTATTTTAGAAAAGGAATTAAGTCAAATTTATACTTTAGTGAAAGAAGAGTTATATGAGTGTTTAAAATATATTGTACTGAATATTTAAACATATTTAAACATGTTACCATTTGAACAAAAGCGTGAGTGTTTTGCAATTATTATTTACAAAGCTGATATCCCCTCACTCTGGCTGTGGGTCTGATAAAAAGTTTGTACACGTTATTTCTCCCACACCCAATGTCGGATAAGGTGAAATTCAGCACATTATATATTTTACTTGACAAAACAAGAATTAATTATTAAAAATAACCAATTAGCTAATTAACTATTGGTAATTAATGTAATATAATATTATTAATATCGGTATCGAACAAGGAAAAGAAATTTTTACTTGACTGATGTTGTGGTATAAGTTGAATTAGTCCCCTTTATTCATTGTAGGTCGCCGCTTTAAAGTTTGAAGCTAACAATAGATAACTATAAAACCTTCTATTTTATAAGCGATTCGCTGGCACAGAGCTTAATGTGTTGGCTTGAGAAGGCTGGAGCCCTCGATTCGAATTTAGATGTGCCTAAAATCAAAATCTAATCAAATCAATCAATAATGTTTTTTATGAATGCAATTAAAAAGCAATCAAGGTAACATTCACACAGATACCCCCCTCCCCAAACTGTTAAACACACGAGTGAGTGGATCATACTATTGAGAAAACTAAAAGCATGAAATTGCACTAAGCAAAAACAATTTGTAAAAATATTTTAATCGCACAATTTTATTATTGCTAGTCTAGATCTATTACAAATTTAATTACATGACTAATCCAAACTAATGATACAACTACACCCAATATAAGCTTTTTTTAAAAGTTTTTTTAATTTTATTTTCTTGTTGTAAATCTGCAGTTTGCTTTGTGCTTTATTTATTAAGTATCGAAGGATATATTTCAGTTGCTGACGCTGTCACAGGAAAACCACGTGACCATGTTTAAAGTTTATTTCACTTTATTTTTTTTTTTTTGATGCAGTCGTGTCTTTCATAAATTGGGACCGAGTATTTGCGAGAGACGACTCTAAACTGGATATTCATGATTGAGAATAAGTTCAGACATTTTTTTGTTCATAACTTCCGCTCCATGAACACTGAATTCGGGGTTTATTTGGGTAGAAATTCTTACTTCCGTGTCGTTTTCTCACTGCTTTTAGGGAGATGTCTGGGAAGAAAAAGCCCACAACTGAAAAGCTTGAAGCCTCTTCCAGCCAAGAAAGCGAGCAGGAAACACGAAAAAACTAGTTGCTATTTTTTTTTTAATCATAAGCCTTTTTTTTTTCTTCGTTGAAATCAAAATGAAACATTTGTTTTCTAATACCATAGTTTCATTTTAAACTCCCCCATTGTTTAATTGCATGCTTATTGATACAAGAATATTGAACTCATGTGGAATCTTTGATCAGTATTTCTCTCCCTTGAATAAGTGCCACAGTTTTTGTAAACTTCATATCTAGAAAATTAACTTCAGAATAAGAAGATCTATGTGTGTGATTACATGTAAGCTACACGTAGGTTAATTAAACTGTTGAACTTCAAAGTTGATCAAGAGCATCTACTCGTCAGCTGCAAAAGTATAATTACATCATTTTTATTGTGGACATGTTAAAATCACGCTACGTTTGTTTATTAGATACTTGGTGGAAATTGTGGCAGGATACAATGGCAAGCTGCCAAGATGTCAACTTTATTGGACTGGGGGGGGGGGGGAATAACGTGTTTCGTTCTAATCGTCTAATTGGTTGGTTGACATTTTCTACATTTCTCCCTTTGACGCTATCCTCCTAATCAACTCCGACAGATTGCAGGTTTGCCTAGCTGCTCTAGCAGATGAGCCACAAGGTTATCAGATGGCCTGTCTCCCTTGCTTCCTTTTTCATTTTAACGGATTACGTTGGAGTGTCTCAGAGATGACATCTTGACATTTTGACATCGTAAATAAAGTACATTATATAACGACTTAATCGAGATACATTTCTGTTCCTAAATGGTTCAACATCACTTCAGAATGAGAAATACTGATCGCTTTGACCAATCCCAGCCAGGGAAGACATTTATTATAAAGCTATACATCCCAAGCTGGAGCTTATTACTTTAGACTTTAGACGCACACACACACACAGCTTCGCGTAGTTTTGTTGTCAAACGAGCATGCCTTTAAAAGGTCTCTACATTGGCATAGAACAGATTTGTTGAAAAGTGCATTGACGATCAAGCTTTTTCTGGCTGGGATAGGGTAAACACACAGATGACACAACCACCTACCTCTGATATGTTAACAAGAGGACATGGTTTAGTAGAACTATTTTATACAAAGGAAACAACCGTAGCATTATATTTAAAACAAAAACATCTCTTGTACTAAGCCATTCATCGAAACAATCCACCATGCTAAATATATACATTTATTGTTAGCTGGATTTATCCAGTGTATTAAAAACGAAAAATAAAAGGCATGTTATTAAACAATGACTATCAAAGTCTTCTAAGTCCAATATTTTGTTGTATTTCGTTGCCTATTCTGGGTTTGTTTTGTATTCGCCCTGTTTTTTGTTTTTTTTTCAAATTTTTAAAAATGTATATACCAGTTGCATATTGGAAAAAAAAATTCTTCATATATATTACATTTGTATTTTTTTTTTCATATTCTCATGTTTTACACTTTTTTCATATTCTTTATTGTTAACTCGTATTTTATATTATCAATTATAATTTAGTCAACCTTGGAGTCCTTCATAAGTCACTTATTAATATTTACTCTTTCTGCAAAAATATTTTCATTCTCTATTAATTCGCACTTTAGTGTTAAGTAAGCTTAGACTAAAACAGCGCCATCTTCACGTGTAAATGTTGATGTCTTTTTGCCAGGGCTGAGCAGGCTGAACACGAGCGGGCCATGAAGAAAAAAGTGGACGGCATAGACATAGACCTTACAGATCCTGAAGTAGTCAAGGCGGCCTCGTTTATTCAATCCGGATTTAAAGGGTTCAAGGCCAGGCAGCAGGCGCAGGACACCATTGATGAGGTAAACGAACCCAATCTGAATTTAATTATTATCACTGGGTTGTTATTATGTTTATCTGCGCGTCACAAAGTGTAATAAAATGTCGAAACATTGTTGCCCAGGCTACGTCTCTCGGGCTATATCCGGCCCCAAAACTCCCGTCCGCAGAGTATAATGTAGCCGCCAAGATCGGTATCATAGACTTAACGATATTTTCGCGGTATTCTGGACATGATACATCTGTCAGAAACATGTAATCACTCCCCCTTCATGCTGAAATAGTTTGGGCATCAATGGATAACAGTATTTCAATAAATATAGGAAGGGCAAATTCTATATAACTTGACAAAATAAAAATAATTTAAAAAAATTAAGAAGTCAGTGTGTAAAAATTTCGGAATGGTGTAGTAGTATAATCTAAAATACTATTTTTAGAGAATGGTGTAATAGTTTATTTTTAAATTTTATGTGGAACGTAGATGTGGGGAACTTTTAAACAAAAAAGGAGAATCTAAAGAAAGAGGAGGCTATATGGTGACAGCAAGTAGATAATTAAAATTTTGATCTGGAAAAGTTTATAGATAATGTGTAAAGAAAAAAAACACAAGTTTAATAGTTTTAAAAAGAGGATTTTGAGGTGCAATTGAAACTATTAGCATTATGAGATTATACATGCGTCTGCACGTGAGCATGTTTCAGCACTGCTACAGCTTAAAAGTATGATTAATTTACCAGGGTATATATTAATTTTATGGAAGTTTATATTAATTAGCCAGACATATAATAAATTCAAAATGTTTCACAATGTACATTCAGAAATCATAATTTAGAACAATTAGGCCGTTGCAGATACAAACACACAAACACACAAGATACAATTTCAAGTTGTTATCCTCCCAGCTATCTTTTGTTGTTGAATGTAATGCTTCAGAGTATGTACACATAGATAGGCAGCACAATAGAGTTATTCTTAAAAATAAAACAATAACTTTAGTGTTTTACACTAGGTATCTGTAACAACAATTTGTTTCCTTCCTTTTGACAATGAAAGTTCAGTCTTTAGAATTATTTTTTTTTTAATTTCCAGGGTTTAACTTCAAACTATGACCTAAACACATTTAAATGTCAGGAAAAATGGAAAGAATTTGCCCTTTCTCTCTTCCAATCTATATATTATATAAACTTTGCTTCAGAGTAACATTTTAACTTTTATTTTTAATATATTTTTATTAACATTCCTCACAAAGAATCTTTTCCAGTTTTAATAACTAACAATATTCAGTTTTTTCTTTTGAATAGCTCGATGTATTACTAAAACACTTATCTGATTTGGGAATCCACTTTGCTTTCAAGCAGCCACAATTCTATGATAATGCCATGATATATTTTGGCTTCTCTAGGCGTGGATTTTCAGATTTAACATTTGCTACGCTGCATGTAAAAATCAATCATTTGGTACAAAAGAAAATCCATAAAAAGACTCTTTGATTAGCATTAACTGTCACTAGCAAACAATCCTGAACGGAAGTCAATTACAACTTTATATAGTCAAGAATAATTAAAATAAAAAAAAACAAAGATATTGTGAAATCAAAGAAAAGTTTCATTCTTTGTTTATCAAATGATTGCTTTTGTCTGTCACTGTCACTTTTAAATGTGTGTGTGTGTGTGTGTTTGACTAATATCAACGTTTTAAAATTCGATTCGTGTGTGTGTGTTTGTGTGATTTCAACATGACGGATTCAACGCCAGAAACAAGCCGTCAGAATGAAACGTTTCCTGGATAACGAAAGAGCTGCCATCAAAATCCAGGCAGGGTTCAGAGGTCACCTCGTTAGGAAAGAAATGAAAAAGGTTTGTGTATTTAGAGTTTAAAATGTTGTTTTTTTTTTTTTTCATTCTGCCATATTGTAAGACCTAGGCGACCAAAGAATGCCGGGATATCGAGCTAGTTGGCCTCAATAAGTTTGGGTTTTAGTTTGTAGCAGTCTGTCTGTAGGAGAGGCCTGTGGGTTAGGGTTGTGCTAAGAGTTTCTTTTGCGTTGCGTTGAATAGATCAATTACTTTCTTCAGATATCTGAAAATATGTTTTTTTGTTTAGAACATACTTTTGTGCGAGAAAGTATGTGAGTGTCAGTGAGTGGAGGGGGTATCTGAGAGGATACTTGCTGCCCTTAGGCGCTCAGTAAACACAACTCTGCTCGAGTCGGGTGTCGAACCTCAAGCCCCCTTCATAGGTAACCAAGACAAGCCATGTTCAAGCGTACTTAGACTCATAACCACGCTTGCCACTATGGTGCAGAGCTTTATAAAATAACGATTTTTCTAACATTGTTTTTTTTTTAAATTTGTTAAAGATTATAAGTTTTGGGAGAAATAATTTATTTCAAATCTTATTACAAACATTATAATTGATGCAAGACTTGGTAGTGAATAGCATCAACTCATAAGTAGGTCTTAAACAACTCATAAGTAGGTCTTAAACAACTCATAAGTAGGTCTTAAACAACTCTTAAATAGGTCTGAAACAACCCTTTAGTTGAGCTTAAACAACTCTTCAAAAGATCTTAAACAGCTATTAAATAGAGCTCAAACAACTCTTGATGAAACTTTGGGTGTTTTTTTTTCTCTGCTTTCTTGTTTGTTTGATTCACATTCCTTTTTCACTTAAGGCCAAAAACGAAAATCACAGAAAATCAAAAAGTCATTCGGTTGACCTCCAGGACCAAGTATTCAATCAGGCCGCTACAAAAATTCAGGCCAATTTCCGTGGACATTTGGTGCGCAAGGACTCAAGGAAGGTTGGTTTCAGCCCCATAATTTGCGTTCAAACATTTTCCGGACTTTAAAGATTTTGTTGTCAGGCTTCGACAGTAATATGTTTGAATTAATGTCTTTTATTTTTACAATTATTTTTTATTTCGTAAAAGTCTCCAACGATTGTTCTAGAAATGTGATAATTTATATATATATTGAAAAACAACCGCTAGCTCATTTGACATACAGTGAAAATTCTGACTTGACCGCTTGAATTTTTTTTTTGAATTATGTAATCGTTTTAAAATTAAGTTTGGCCTTGGCTTTTTAACAAAGACATTTTCCGTGGGAAGTAAGAAAAAGACATTGTTTCAACGGGAATTCCCGCATTCGACTCTAATGTTATAGAAGAACTTCAGCGGGAATCTCACTGGAAAGACTAGTTGCAATAATTGAATGAGAAATCAGCTTCATAAAGTAGGAATCAGCTTCTTCTCGGTTTAATTGATGTACTAAATTTAATATGTTATGTATCTTTTTTTTATGGAAAGAAAAATTAAAATTCTCTCTCTCTCACACTCTCTCTTTCGCACACAAAGACACTTGGTACTGTGCTAAAAGTCACACCGGTTAAGAACGTTAACTCCATCTTATTACTGCATGCTCATAGCATATGAAAAAACTTTTTTTTTTGTCCTGACAGAAATGTAACCTTTTAAACCTTAGTCTTGTTTTATGTCCTTTTATTATTGATATGTTGTAATGAATTACATATGCTTATATAATTTTTTCTTTTTTTCTACCTTGTACCTTCTTGTGAGAAGACAACTCCAAATATTGAGGGAAATGTTGAGCTATCCCAAGAAATGCATGATGGGGTTGAGATAGATAATACTGATGACAGTAGAATCAATGACGCAGCCACAAAAATCCAAGCTGGAGTTAGGGGACTGTTAACCAGAAAACACATTCAGGAAGAAAAGGTTCCGATTTCTCTGAGAAATCCTACATAGTACCTCCGCCTGGTTTTTTTTATTTTACTCCGTTACTAGTTCTCTGGCATATGCTTTCAAGTCTGCATGATAGAGAAGTTTAATTTCTACTGTTTTCTAGAGCAGAGCCCCTATAGTTATTGTAGATGTCCTTTTTGCTGTTTTAAATATTATTTTACTAAACTTATTTCTACAATGAAAATGCAACAAAATTTGCATGAATTTTTTTAGAAGTTTATAGAAGCGTTAAATTAATAGTTGAGTGTCTCTTTCCTAATGATTTTTTATGTTGTTATTATTATTATTGATTTCTTGTTATACTTTAAATGCGTTCGTGTATTGTAAAATTATGTCTGTAAACATGTGTGTCAAACAAGATACTAGTTGCACGAAATTTATCGTAAGTTATGTTTGCAATAGATTTAAAAGTGATCACTATACTCCCTATTAATTTGTTTATAATAGTTATATATCTATTTATATTTCACTTCATTTTCATTTCAAAACTTATTTTCCATGATAATTATGCATTTTTAGTAAACAACAAAAGACATGAAACGCTATAGATAATATTGATCATGCTTTAAAATACAGATATTATTTGATTAATTAGAATTTTTTTAAACAATTAAACATTTTGTTATCATTATGAAAAAGTTATTTTCTTGGCCTGACATACTATTCCAACTGATATTTTTGTTCCTATTCCAAATTATTTTCTATTGCTTTATAACAACTGAGTTCTATTTCCTTTTACCATTTCACATCGCATTGCTATGGTCCAACTTACATTCCTTTTATCTAAGACAATCGACATTCTATATGTTATTTACCAACTGATATTCTATAGCCCATTACCAACATTATATTGCCCATTATCAACTGAGTTTCTATTGCCGTTTACCAATTAATATGGCCCTATTTTAACTGGCATTCTATTATGATAACTGGCTTTATTTTACCCTACACAAGATACATTCGATAGCTCCATATTCTATACCAACTGATATACTATTGCCCCATAACTTCTGAATTCCATTGCCATAGCATTAGTAAATTCATTTATTGTCTTCCTGACTGCTTATACAAACTATATTACCAATTACATGACTAGGAAAGTTATTATCCTAACCAATAGATAATTAAAAAAGGAGAAAACTCTGATCCAGGAAACTACAGACCAGTATCACTTACCAGCATCACTTGTAAAATCCTAGAACACATAATATGTAGTAACATTAAAAACCACTGTGACAAACATAATGTCCTCACACCATACCAACATGGCTTTAGGAAATATAGATCACGTGAAACACAACTAATAGGACTAATTGATGATTTTTCAAAAGGTTTAGATGATAGTGAACAAATAGATGCTATCTTACTAGGTTTTTCCAAGGCCTTTGACAAAGTTCACCACTATAGTTTGCTTAAAAAATTAAAATAAGTAGGCATTGATGGTCCATTGCATCAGTGGATTAAAGATTTTATGATAGGGAGAGAACAAACTGTAATAATAAATGGCTCTAAATCAACACCAATAACAGTAAACTTAGGTGTACCTCAAGGAACAGACTTAGGTCCACTACTATTTTTAATTTACATAATTAATTTACCAAATTGCATTAGTTCAGGAACTTAAGTCAGATTATTCGCTGACGATTGCATAATATATAGAACAATAAAAACAACACAAGGTACAGAAATTTTACAAAGAGAATTAGATGAATTATAGAAATGGGAATCAAATTCCACCCAGGAAAATGTCAGTTATTAAGAGTAACAAAAAAACTAAAACAAATTAATTCCACTTATCTTATTCATGGTAAACCAGTAACACAGACTAAAAACGCAAATAACTGTCATGGAATCCCCATTTTGAGGAAACTATCAAAAAATCAAACAAAGCATTAGGGTTTATTTAAAGAAATTACTATAAATCAAATAAGAACATAAAACTAAAATGTTATTTAACTTTGGTTAGGCCAATAATAGAATATGCATCTTCTATTTAAGACCCCTCAACTCAAGAAAACATTTTAAAAAAAACTGGAACAGACACAAAATAGAGCAATGAGATTCACAACAAACGAATATTCATTTTGACTAGAGTAACACCTTTAGTAAAATCTCTCAATTTAGCAAGCCTTAAGGATAGAAGACTCAAAAGTAAGGTAGCATTTATTCATAAAACACTGAACCATAATCTTCAAATACAAAAACAAAATTTAATAAAATACTCAGACACAAAGATAGGCAGGCATCTATAGTCACATTCGCTAGGACAAATTTGTACAAATGCTCTTTCTTCCCTAGCGCTATTTGAGCATTGAATGGGTTGCCTGAGCTAGCCAGGAAAACCAATGACTTGGCAGAACTTAGGTCATTGGTTGATATGCATGACTAAATGCATGACGCTTACGACGTAATCATCTTCTTTTTTGAAATAACGTCTGAATCATATAAGATAAGAGATAATTACCCTTCTTTATTTTTCTCTCTTCCCTGTGCATTGTGTTTCTAGTGACAGTCTTAAAATTGTGAATTGTTATATCAATAACAAAGTGACCTTGAAATTGTAAGAACGACTCACTTTATCGTTAGACACACCACATTTTGTCTCGTTCATTTAAAACGTTAGTTTACCTCTTTCAGATTACTGACTTTAAAGACCCTGACATTCGCAACGCTGCCAAAAACATCGAGTCCGGATTTAAAGGTCTCAAGGAAAGGGAAGAAGCTATAGCGGTAAGTGATAATTTCTTTTCTACTTTCATTTTTCTTTATTAATTAGAACGACGATGTACTATTCCTTTTATATACACCCATCACCATATTTTATTAAGCCCTTACAAGTTTCTTTTGTGGTGAAAGATAATATGCATACTTGAGATAAAAAGAGGTAGTTGAGAAAATTTCGTTTATTCTACTTTTTATACTTATTTTTATTTCTAATATTTAAAAAAAAAACTTTTTGACATGTAGATCTATATCAAATCAGAGCACTAAACATTTTTTTAACTATGGAGACATTTGTTAGTCTCTAGGTCAGAGATCTGTTCGAAACAGGCACCCAATGTCTATTTGGCCTCGTGATGATCTGATGACAATTGTCCAAAACAATAACAAACAAAAAAAAAAACGCTGCATGTTCATAGTCCATATTACCAGATCTTCAAGGCTTGCAAAGTCCTTCCTGCAGAGAACAGCACCAGGCAGAGACAGCGATGAAAGGACTTCAAACAATGTCATTGAAAGACATTCTGAAAAAAGCAAAAGAGTATCGCTTAAAGTCTAGATTTCTTTCAAGCTAAAATACAAATCGTTGAAAACAAAAAAAGACATTGCCGCAGGAATATACAAAATATAGCAGCGAGTTACGAAATATTTCAGCGAACAACTTCGGCAACAATGATTAAAGACCGTGGACAAAACGAGAAATACGACATACCCCAACGTGGAATTGAGTAAAAAAGAAGTACATTGATAAAAGATGTTCTTATTGCTCATTTAGTTCATTAATGTCCGAGTCTCTCTCTGTTCCCTGGCACCTCGAATTATACGAATCCACAGTCTTTTGCTTCCCCTCTCCATGGTTCACTAGCGGATCCAGAACTTTGGAGTGGGGGGGGGGGGGGCGATTTTTTTCCAAACCCTAACCCTAACGCCTACTAAACACTAACCCTATGCATAAACATGCGTACAGCACACACACTCACACACATACACACTCACACACACACATATATATATTGTGAAGAAACAAGTCCTTGTACGTTTAAAGTGTCTTTTAATTGTGGAACATTTTAACAAAACATATATATACACGGCAACGTTATATACAGGTCTCCTACTTCACTCGCTGACTTCTCTCTCTCTCTCTCTCTTGTTTACACACTCGTCACTTCCCCCAAGTCCTCTAACTCTCCATACCCAACACTTGACCGTGTGTCACGGTTGACCACACAGTAACCGTGTCACAACATATATATATATGAATAAAAAAAGCAGCATTTCTCAACCTTCGGCGAAAAAAAAAACTGGGGCAGCGCTATAAGGTTCTAAGGTTCTAAAGCGTTTTCCTGCTTTTTTTCAGTCACTGCAGAAACGTATTCTCCTGACATCTACAGCTCATTATTTATCAATGGAGTTCGGGGCGAAGCCCCGACGCCAAAAGTGTTTTCTTGCATTCTTTACTGCAAGCCTTAAGGATAGAAGACTCAAAACGCATTCTCCTGAACTAAAGCTCATTATTCATTCTATTAAAAAGGACCTTTTGAATAATGTTGTACTTGAAAAATATTCTAATATGAATTTATAGGCCCCTAATACATTGCAAATAAAACCGATTTGTTCCTTGAAAAGATAAGATACCCCACATATTTAGATTTTGGATTTGAGGATAGCCGCCGAAAAAAAATTATTCCATAAATAATATTCAAGAAAATTGAAGTATAAATTATGAGTTATAGACCAAAATTTATTTAACTAGAAAAATATCAGATTGAGTAAAGGCGACACTATTCGGGTTTAGAACTCATCTCAATAATGACTCTTATACTGAAAGATTTCGTTTGAATTCTAACTTTTCCAATGCAAAGTCCATCTTAAAATAATTATGATAAATTCATGTGAAATTACATAAACTCTTCATGGAAATGGAAGGGGCGGTAGAGTGAAAACATTAATACTCCTCCTTTCATAATTTCTGCTAAAGTTTGCATTTGGCTTTAAAAAATAAGGGTGGGGCGACTCGATGTAAGAATTTAATCTATAGTATATATAAATTATATTAGTGACTGATTTTTTTAATTTTGTAATTTCTTAACTATAATACAAAAAGAAAAAGTATTGATTTGTCCAATGGGGGAAATGCAATGCATGTATCGCCCCTCCCACCTGGTACAACCCTTTTTCATTTAAATTTACAAATGATACAATTTGAGATTAGAGTGTGGTACGACATTATATACAATGGGTCACATATCAATATGTAGTTTATATTATATAGATATTCAACTAATTTTGTTCATAAACTATGATTCTCCATAAAAATAGCACCCCCCCCCCACTCAGAGGGCTAGAGTGGGGAGGGCAGTACATGCAATCGGCCTCTCCCCAACCCCACCGAATCGGCTAAGATACCAGAAGGGGAGCGACATAATATAAAATGTATATATTAATTCAACTAATTTTGTTCACAAACTACGAATTCTCCATAAAAATGGACCGCCCCCCCCCCCACTCAAAGGGTTTAGGTTGGAAGGGCAGTAGATGTATTCGCCCCCCCCCCCCACCCAATCGGCTAATAGGGGAACGACAATATATAAAGATCGGTTAAAATATCCATAACAAGTTCTAATCATATAGATATTTAATTGATTCTGTTAGCAAGCTGTGATTTCTACAAATAAATTGGACCGCCCCCCCCACTCGAAAGTGTATGGGGGGCGGGGCGGGATTGATACCATCGCCCCCTCCCGACCCCACCTAATCGGCCAACATACTAGAGGAGGGGGGCGAAATAATCTAAAAATAGGTTGAAATATAAATAATGTGTATATATTATTAACATAAGTAGTAAATTCGTATACAAATTTGTGAATTCTATTATAAAATTCTTCCGCCCCCCCCCCATTGGGGGGGAAGTCGGCCGAGTGGGGGGGGGGGGGAATCGTCCCTACCGCCCCCCCCCCCTCTAGATCCGCCAGTGCCATGGCTGCGGAGGTATTTCTAAATGTTACTTGGTGATCAGTAGTTAATGTAACAAATTCTGTCCTCCATTCCATCTTTTAGGGCGTGGTTCTGTTTTACATTTTGATTGAGCTTGCGAAGACATCTTATTGATACGTTATGGTAATTGTTAGTCTGAACTCTTGGCATTCATTTTCTTAAGCACTCTGTTGTGTAATAGTTTTGTATATATATATGATATCTATTTGTGTATATGAGGTCTTCGTGTGTATATGAGGTCTTCGTGTGTATATGAGGTCTTCGTGTGTAACTGAGGTCTTCAGGTGTCTATGAGGCCTTCGTGTGTATATATGGTCTTTTTGCTCATGGAGTTTTCCTGTTTGAATTAGGTCTTTATGTGTGTGTGAGGTGAATGTACGCTGTATATGAACAGAAAATAGTTTTTAGAAACAAGGACTAGTATTAACTTTATTATTTGTATTATTTATTCGTGAAATTAATAAATGACTAGGTACTTATTTATTTTAATGGTTATGATATGTGTTGAACGATATAATGAAATGACATGAAATTAAATTAAATATCTTATCTTATATTGAGAATTTCTTTTTTTTGAAATGTATTGTTTCTGTTTGAAAAATATGTTCAGAACACTTTATAAAATAAATTCACTCTCACTATTCAGTCTCACTTTAAAGTCTCACTATTTAGTCTTGCCATTCAATCTCACTATGTTTAATTTCTTTGAACAGAAAAGTGAAGACGATCTCAATGATTCAGACAACCACCCCCGAGACACATTCAACGACGGCGACGTCGACGAGGTGCAAGTGGACGAGATGATGTTTGACGACAGCTCGGCCCAAGCAGCTGTTAAGATACAGTCTGGATTCCGTGGCTACCGAGCCAGGAGACAGCTGAAGGACAACAAAGAAGCAGACCAGGACCAGACTGAGATGGAGGAGGGCGGGGTAGACAATGAAATTGCCGACGTCGCTGGAGGTGAAGCCGATGAGGAATTGCACAGTCCTGAAGCGGACCTAGCTGCTACAAAGATTCAGGCTGGGTTTAAAGGCTACAAAGTGCGCAAAGAGCTTCGGGGTAAGCTGCAGCATGGTGAACTTGAGGAGGCAGGTGCCGAGGAAAGAGATGAAACTCAAGGGGACAGCACCGCAGATTTGAATTTAGATAGCCCAGAAATGGAATCGGCAGCTGTTAAAATTCAAGCCGGGTTTAAAGGAATGAAAGCGAGAAAAGAGGTCAAGGCCATGCTTGCTGAAAGACAGCATGGAGAAGAGGATGGAGATGTAGAGGGACATGCCACTGAGGGTGCCTCATTAATAGAAGTTGAAGAGAGTGAATTTGTAGAAGCTGAAGACCAAATCGAAGACGCAGTCCAAGAGCAAGAAATAGAGGTTGCTGCTGCCGCTGGTGAAGAATTATTGGATGAGATAGCAGCTAGCCATCAAGTAGAAGAAGAAGCAGATGACCAAACAGCTGAAGATACAGCAGCAAATGACCAAACAGCTGAAGATACAGCAGCGGATGAGCAAACAGCTGAAGAGACATTAGCTGATGACCAAACAGCTGAAGAGACATTAGCTGATGACCAAACAGCTGAAGAAACAGCAGCGGATGAGCAAACAGCTGAAGAGACATTAGCCGAGGAGACAGCTGCATATCAACCTGCAGCTGAGGACCCGACAGCTGAGGAGACAACAACAGAGGACCAGACAGCCGAAGAACCAACAGCCGAAGACCCCACAGCCGACGATGTCACAACAGCAGAAGATCAAACAGAAGACCAGACGATAGAAGATTAACTTTCCTAACACTTTCTTTGAACTATTTAAAATTACTCTAAGACAGACAAAAAGACAGACAAAAACTTGTTTTCTTAAAAATGAGACAGACTATATCTTCCTCTTAGTTTCATTGAAAGAAAACAAAACATTTATCATTGACAATGTAAACTAGACCCAATAATTTGTTGTTTTGTTCTGAAGACAGACTTAGAGAATCAATCTGACATCTTTCTCGCCTTCTCTTTGATTTAGGTTCATACTTGTTTACTAAATACAATGCAACTTTTTATAAATACATATAACAACATTTCTAGGAAAAGTTACTTCGAAATCTATATTTCATTATAAAGATAACACACTTATATTGAGTAGTAAGATGATTCCTCACTTGGTGTTTAGATGTTGAAACTGTTGATGTTGTTAGCTAAACACCTTATATCCTTTTCTCTTCCATCAGAAGTGTCTGGAGAGTCTCTTATTTTGAGTTATTTGTAGTTTTCTTGTATTATGGCTCTTAGTATGCCAATGTCAATGCTGGATCAAACACTCTTATATGCAATTGTATAACGTGTTACTATTTACTGGTTTATTATTACATTCAAATCATTTCTTATTTTAGAGAGAATCAGCGTATTATTTGACATATTTTTGATTATAATTTATGAAGTTTGGACCTAAGTTTATTAAGTATGCAAACTTAACACAGTTCTTTATAATCTAATTTATACGTTATATTTAGAAGGGATAAACAAAAGAGACGTAATTCCATATAACACTGTGCTATTAAGTTGATAACGGACAGCCCATGTATTTATATTTTCTATCACTCAGTTGTGATCCATTTTTAAAACATTTTATTACGTTTATTTCATACTGGATGATTACATTCAGTCTTTTGTCATTGTTTTTTGTTTTTTTTTATAATTATGTCACATTGTAATTAATTTGAATAAATTATACACTTTTCCAAAAGCTATTTTGTTACATAATTCTAAATTTAATTTTTTTTCTTCCCTCATATTGTCAATACACTGTACACCTAAAATGGCACACATTATTGTGACTCATAAGTGAAATTCACTGTTAGGATTGGCTATTTTAACTCATATGTTCATGCGTTTACGAACATACTGGCGAAACATTGAGTATTAAATACTATGAAGTATTTACATTGAAAGATGATGTTAGTTTGCAACTATCTAGCTGGATATCACGGCATACTTGTTCAATGGTACACATTGTTGTAACGTACGAGCAAGTGAAGAAGCCTTGACTTCAGGCCCCACCTTAGTCATGGCGGCCTTTCTTTTTTTTTTTTTAATACAAATTAACATTTCCACGAAAACAAGAGACCTGGATCTGTATTAAAATTGATTGTTCGTGTGACTATTTTGCCAATCGCGAGGTCGAAACATTTCTCTGTGACACTTTTAAAGGAACTGCAATGAATTTTGTTTCCCCTTAACGAAGCTCGTCCCTGGCAGTGCCAGAGAAAAATAATAAATACTAATTATAATGATAATCTGTATTATCTGTGAGGAAATTAATTTTACAATAGTGCATTATACATAACAATACTTTATGTTAAAAAACAATTAATACGATAGTACACACAATATCCGTTTTTACAACAGTCTCTCTCAAACATTACATTTAACAGTTTCATCAGTAAGTTAGAACTAGACAAAGGAGTAATAACTAACTATACAATTAGAAAGGAAAAGCTATATAGAAGTGATTCCCAAAGTGGTCTATATAGACACCCTATGGGGATCTACGAAGACTTCCAAGAGGTCTACGAAAGTCAAAAAATAAATTGAGGGTTTATGAGATGTCCGCAGGGGACTACGATAATAGATTTCATTTAAGCTGGTCATGACTTTAATTTTCACATCCCATTAATGTAATTATTTCATACATTTATATATGATGTGTAACTTAGTTAATCCTTTAAACATTTATCCCGCTATTCAAAGGAAAAATTTTTGTATTAAATCTCAATACTTATTTAAAAAGCTTCATTTTGTCTACTTGTGTGCCTAACGAACGTTTCACAAAAAGAAATGTACACTGTACAGCGTTGATGACTTAAAACGAGGAATCTTCTTACCTTTCTACCAAGTTTTTAAGAGAGAAAGTAGTGAATGTGTCTGCTCTGTTGAAGTTGGTGAACGGATGCTGCGATGTGGGGGGAGAGGCTAGCTAGGGCATGCGACCATTGACCACTGGGGTAGTAATTTGTGTACGGGCGAAATGACTCTGGACCAGAAGAATGTTTTTTTGGACATTCCGATGGTCTAGAGGTTAAGTTCGCTTAATGCGTTATCGCTAGGCCGTGTTGTCGATTCCGGGGTCACTGGTTCGAGCCTTGGTCGGCGCAGTCTCTTGTTTTCGTAGCATTTAATTCACTACTTTATGTTTAATGTATCACATTTGTTTCAGCAACTCTATACTTGCTTGGTGGGTAGCACCGCTCGAAGCTTACTGGTTTAGGCGCCAGTTACTCACCTTTGTTCCTTCTGTTAGTGTAAACAGTTCCTCGGAACCAATATGTGAGCCAGACGTGAAAGCGCGTACTATGATACTTAATAATTTATGTTTGAAGGACTTCTTGAAAGAGTAATACATTTCTATATGAAACATAAAATTCATAGCAACGGATGAAAAACCTGCAACAACAAAAAAAATTCAAGTGTGTTTGGTGATTCCGGCAATTGATGTTAATTGTAATTTTGATTTGAATTTTATCAATAAAAACGATAGATCTCTATAACTTTATATGATCATGAATTAGCAAAAACATAATATCAGTTAAGCAGCGGGAAACCATAAAATATAAACAGGGGTCAGGTCTACGAGACAAAAAGTTTGGGAACCACTGCTATAGAGGATTGGAAAATCATTGCACTGAAACACGCTGTATTTAAGGGAAATAATAATCAAGGGACAGAGAATTTGTGATTTTTCTTTTTTCTATCCCCTTATAATCATATGATTAATATTTTTTTTAAAGTACCACTTGACGTTTCAAATATAATTATTTATTTACAATAATATAATTTAACTTCGGTATATCGACAAAATTAAAAGAAATATTTTAAAAAAAAAAGCCTTTATAAACAATCAGCATAAGGAAGGTCTTTTCCTCACAAATGCACAGGGACGCATACTTTTGTAAGTTGGTATATCCAAGTATTTAAAAAAAAATAACAAGGTTACAAAAGACAGTTTGTGTGGAAACACAAACTCAAAATCGGCCCCCGAAGTGGTCCACCCAGGCAGGCTTCACAGTATTGAGACGCTGTTCTTTTTTGCCAGTGTTGCTCCGTAAATGTACACACTCATTTGTCTTCTTTTCATGGTATCTGATACCCAGTATTTTTATGTAGCGTCAGAATTATTATCTATTTTTTTTTCTAGCTCTCAAACACAAAAAATACTAAAACTCTATGGCCATATCACAAGGTCCTCAGGGCACGCAAAGACATTCTTTCTGGGAACAGTTCCAGGAAAAAGAAGAAGAGGCAGACAGAGAAGACAACATAAAAGAATGGACTGGCCTTCCATTCGATGAGATTCTATCCAATGCTAAAGACAGAAAGGAATGGAGAAACACGGATAACAAATCTTGTGTGGTGCCACAACGACCTAACAGACTAAGGGATAGATGAAGCTGAAGAAGTGTATCAATGTAAATATGTCCTATTGTTGTTCTACAAGGCTACACTTTGTTAGTCCACATTTAAAACGAACAGTCTTTTTTTCCCTACTTAAATGAATGAAATCAATATAAATCCCCAGAAGTTGATCTTTAGCTCTCTATTTATAACCTCTCCAGACAAGTGGAATCATTTAGCTCTATCTGCATGACCACTTTTAAAAAGGAAGAATACTTTTGTGTTTGCTCGGCGTCTCCTTCTTGAATACAATAAACAACTCTCCATAAGTATCAGCCTAAGTAAACTTTAGACGTTAAGAAATTATTGTCAATCAGTATTTCTTACATAGTGACGCACCCCCTGCCCTTTCCAAACCAACAAATTTACATCATCGCTAAGAACGAGCATGAAAGAATGTAATCAAGAAGCGATGGGTCGCACCGATACTGAAGTCTGGAAATGTTCGAGGCAAAGACTAAGCATACTTTTTAATTTGCATAGACACCTCCAATTTTTTATGTTAGTTATAGCAATATAATGAAAACTCCGATTTTTTAAAACTTATAACAATATGTGAGCTGGCGCTCCTAGATCTATTTTTTATCTATTTTTATCTGTTGTTAATTTTTGTAAACTATCTAGGCTAGTGCTGAGTGCATGCATGTTTCCCGCCAGCTCTTCAATGTTAGAGTTGGTGTAGGTGAGTCATGACCTGGCTCTATAAATAGAACGGATGCTGCCGTGTCTCGTCCCTTTTTCCTGTTTGGGCCACTGGTCTGTAGGTAGCTGATCTGTGTGACCATGTAGTGAGTGTTTGTAATTGTGTAGTGTAATTTCAGCTGGGACCGCCTGTATATTGAGGAATGGTTTTATTTTTAATCTTTTTATCTTTAGTTTTTTTAAAATTAGGATTGATAGTTTTTAAATTTGTTTTATTTGTTTTGATGTAAACGGATTAGTGCCGTGCATCACCGACTTAATTACTTAGCCATTGTCTATGATTGAACCGGAAGCTTCATTAATCTGGATAGCGTCACTTCCCCCCCCCCCCTTTTATCCATCCTTAATGATCCCCTTATTGTTTTACTATACTATGTCTATTTGAAATATTCTATTATCTTTTGTCTCTAAAAGTATTTTTATTAATATTATAGTATTGTTAGGATAACGGCTCTAACAAGTTGGCATGTGTCTGATTTTAATTTTTAATGTTCCATAATGGCGGCTTTGTTGAGCCTAGGCCTAGATTTATGTTATTGTTGTCTGGCCCAACGTGTGTTGGGTATCATTAAAGGGAAACTCCGATGGTTTTTCAAATTTTAGTTATTGACATATATAAATTCTGCGTAAAAAGCTGTAATAGCAAACATTTTACCATTTTTTATTTAAATGCTTAGAAACATTTAAATTTAATAAATTAGTCAATAAATTCTTGACATCTCAAAAAAAAAACCGGGGTTCTATGAGATTTTGTTTTAAGCTAGTTCAATTGTCACTTCCCTAAACAATACTGAAAGAGAAACTAGATTTAACCAATCGTATTGCTTCATTCTTACAGTAGCTGTTAAGCTGTTAGGCTTAGTGACGGCCTAGTCCAGAGCTATGATACTTATATATATATACATGTATAGATAGATCTAAAAGCATTAGGATAATCAACTCGAGGGGAAAAAAGGCATTTTCCTCTATACCTCTCTCTGTCCCAAGAATTAAATAGATCGTGTGTCTGACTGATTTAAACAAACTGGTCAGTGTAAGGCTAGTCGAGACTACGTGGAGTCGGTCATGACAAGACAACCAAGCGATAGTGTTTGTTGTGTGTTGAGTGGTCTGGCGAGAAAATATACACAACCGTGGTTATTCAAGCATGTAAATCTACTTAATCTAACTGCATAGACCAAGATATATTTCTTTTACGAGAATGTAAACTTTGCTGTATGGTCTCCTGTTATACAATAAGTCAATAGATTAAAACACATTTGTGACGTCACATAGAAACCCGGTGAAAGTATGACTGTTTTGGATGCGCAGGAAAATTACGTCGGAAAAACATCAATTACTAAGTTATAATTGCAAAGAAGAAAAAAGAATCATATATTCATTATCTGTAAATCAAAACACATATTATATCAAAAATTGTCAAAACCATCGGAGTTTCCCTTTAATGTATGGCTTTTATTAGCAAAATGAAGGTGATTGTTATTACCTGCGTATATTGTTATGAGTATGTGTTAGTCTAGATCTAATCCATTATAATGATTATTCTATATTTTTTTATGTCTTATGTTTGTTTATATTTGTAATTGCAGGCTATAACTCCTGCCTGCTTTACTGCCTGCCTCACTGCTTTACTGCTGCTAGTAGCCTGCTCTGCACTAGTTAATGCTTAGTAGCCTCTGTCTAGACTCTAGATTGATGCTTTTGTTGTAAATGTTTAGTGAGTTTAGTGTTGGGGTAATTTAGTTGATGGTTAGTTTGTTAGTTTTGCTTGTATTAGTGGTAGAATATTGATGATTGTAGATTAGAGGGTTATTGGTTGATTAGTATTATAGTTGTTTGGGTGATTAGTGTTGAATTTTTGTTAGTTGCATAGGTATAGTTCTTTTATTCAACTTTAGTGTATGTATATATATGATTGATTATTGATTTATTTTTTATGTAAATTAAGTTTCATTTTTAGTATTCATTTTCAAATAAAGTTTGTCTCTTGCTTTAGTAAATTAGTTTAGTTTAATTATGCTGTCTGGTTGCTTAGGCGACTCTAGCCCCTTGGTCGCAGACTGAGGTGCGCAGATTGGGCCCACCCAGTAGAGCTACCACCTGCCTACTGTATAATGAATAAATGTTGAGCAGATAATAAAAGGTCTCACTAAGTTGCGCCTCCCGACCCTGCTCACAAATATAATGATATAAAGTTAAAAGCTCCCCCATAATACCTTGGTCTAGCTAATTTTAGTATCTATTACGCTGAATCGGACCAGCCCGTAATCTCGAGTATCACTTGTCCCCCACCCCACCCCCACAGCTCTCCTACGTAACAAATAGTGCCTAGTGTTATTTACTCTATAGCCTTTTCTTCTGCTTTTAAGTTCTTATTCAAAATATTTAATAGGCTCTATGATATTATTTTAGCCGTATGACATCCTTCTAATGCTCACATAATAATTTTGTAGCACTTCCAACAACACTGTCCGCAATGCAAGCACTCCCCCCCCCTCCGGATCTTTTGGCCAGTGTACTTTTGAATATATTACGTATAACTGGAAATATCCGCTTTAAATCGCCCTCCCAAACGCACTCATGCGCGGTGGTAGAATGGTTAAGCGCTTGACTTCCGAACCTGAGGTCCTGGGTTCGAATCACGGTGAAGACTGGGATTTTGATTTTTGGGATTTTTAGGGCACCCCTGTGTCCGCCCAACTCTAACGGGTACGTTACGTAAGTTGGGGGAAAGTAAATGCGGTTGTTCGATGTGCTGGCCACATAACACCTTGCTCGTTAACCGTTGGCCAAAGAAACAGATGACCTTAACATCATCTGCGCCATAGATCGCCAGGTCTGAAAGGGGGAACTTAACTAAACACACACTCTCATATCTGGCCTGCGAAATCTCTAGATCCCTTTGGCGTCACTCCCATCCTTTACGACCCCCCCCAAACACTTGGATGTAGCACTCTATTACATTTCACTTTTTTCCCCAGTGAATTTGATTACTAACTTTGCTTATTCTCTTCTCTCTCCCCCCCCCCCCTTTTTAAAAAGTAGTCCAATATACAATATATGAGTATTATTCGACTTTTCACCTTTTTATCGAAATATTTGAAAGGCTTGCTGATGCTTTCAAACACCATCAAGTGTTAAAAATGATCTTTTTGATTCAGGCTTTAATTTCCGTTTCAACTTTCTGTAGATCTTAAAGATGTCAAGATAATAGTGTTCGTAAAATGTTTACCATGTTTTTAATGTTCCTTCAGAGTTAAAGATAGTCTACTTCCCTGTCCAACCCTTCCCCAAAAGACGCAGAGTCGTAGTGAAACGGGGGTTAAGGTGGGCACGATGCACCGGGCGCATTACTGTGTATAGCTATTATTTCAATGTGTGGGTATTTGTTATAATTAATTTTTTTAATTGTAAAAATTTTAGGCTTAAGTTCAGCCCGACAGTCACACCATACACATCCAGTTGTACATAAACTAATAAACTAGGTGTATGATGATTTCAAATATAAATTTAATATAATGAAATATTTACAATGATAATTACATCTGATCTATCAGATGATAATCAAATATAAGTGCATATAGTATGATATGAAAAATCAATACTTATAATAAGATTCTAGTCACTATTTAAAACATTCACCTTAACTCATAAAGTTTAATTAGAATGTCCATTCAATCTTCTGGTACAACAACTGGCAATACAAGTAGATTTATCTTCTAGCCAGAATACTGTTCACCGACGACCATTAATCAAAAGTTCATAGTTCACACTGTATCACCAGGTCTGGACACAGCAACCCGCAGTTTGGAATCTGGAACCTCAGGCTCGTAAAAACAAACTTGAACGTCAGACAGACTAACTGAGATGAAGACCTCAGTCCTGTAGCCTCAAGCTGAGATCTCAATACTAAAAACTGAGACTGAATCTTGAAACTGAGACCCCTAAACAGGGGTCAAGATAATCCAATAAAAATATCAACCAAGGAACAACGATAAGACTATTCAATATCAGATCCAAGGAGAAATTGAAGCTCACACAAAAGCGACTTGTCTCTTCAACACAAGATGGAGAGAATAAAACAGACGATTTATGACGAAAGTCATAACGCGCACTCACTCTACGTCACCAGAAATAATGACGAAGCAACAAGGGGTGATCATTCCCCTAGCCTACACAAGAAAATAGAAAACAACTCAGATGACGCCATCAACTTGTGATGAGCGCGGCGCTATTGGAATCTAACATTTGTTTTAAGTTGAAAATACGGAACAATTAGATATCGATAAATAAACTATAGTGACGTATTTTCAAAGAATATAAGTGTAATATTAGTCAATTAAGCGATTTTAAACAATCATTTGACATAATTTATTTTTTATAAAATAATATCCGGAACAAGTTGATAAAATAGTCAGTATAGAGATTTTCATTTAGCATTTATATGCTATTTCCATTAAAAAACCGGAACAACATATTAATGACCATCTATTTTTGCAACGTTTAAGTATGGAAATTAAATTTAATATAAGCTAGAAGAGCAAACAAACATTCGATGGCATTTATTTCTTTTCACAAAACATCCGAAACAGTCTATTATAGAAACTTAAAACTATTTCAATATCTCTAAAGGAACATTAAAGGTTAAATCAGATTTTCAATAACCTTTAGCGTTATTGTTTTTTTTAGATCTAAACGTGACGTACAGACCGACCAACAGACAAAACGCACAACGACTTGCCGCTCCTTGTTACGTTACTGCACGAAAGTCGCTGCATAAAAAGTCCATTTTAAAAATTGTGCGTAATATTCACATACAAAGTGCATTCTTAGCCTTTATAAACAAACATAAATATTTTCTTTTTTAGCAGACTGTTTACCAGAAAAAACACCTTTAACTAATATTTATATTGAGACCAAAACAATATCTACTGCCGAGGACAAAAGCCACCGGCGAAACGAAACTCTAAATCGACCACCTGCGGACAATGGTCATGCTTGCCCTGGATGTGGCAAAATATGCATGTCACAGATGGGGCTGCGCAGCCACGGGAAATACTGTATTCCTCATTAATATTCGGACTCGAAGACAAGCCTTATTATTATTATATTTGTTTTGAACATTTCTAATACATTTTATAAATATATTTCCCTTTGTGATGCCGAAAATACACAAAAAATTGTCTTTCTTTGTTAACATATTGTAACATTACCTCCCTTACATTTTTGTAATTGTTTTAGAATTTGTGTATTATTCTGAAAAAATCGCTTTCATAATTAATTTTATAAACTAAAACGGTTTGCTTTTAGAAACCAAAAGTACCCGTGCACCTAAACTTTTCAAACCGCAACGCATGATTGAATTATATTTTTCATCCATCTAGTTTTCGAGATTTGAGTATGACAGACACACATTTTGCACAAACCTAATAGCGGCTTTTCCCCTTACGTGGGCGCTAAAAAAAGTAACAATAATGTAAAATACTGAACCTTTAGATGTCAGCCTGATCGTGTGGTATATGCAGTGGCCTGTCGTCATCCATGGTCCAGGATTGGAACCCTGCCCGCCTCCCTCCTTGCTGTCCTGCGGAAGGTCTGAGTTAGGATGTTATAATTTGTACTTTTCAAAGAATAGTCCAAACATACACAGCAAAATAAACAAACAAACAAACAAACTTTTTACAAACAGATCTACGTCCTCGAATTTCCTTTTTCTTTCACTAACATAACAAACTGCACAATTTCAACGAAAAAGAGTGGCGTGGAAAAATACAACTAGCAAATTTACTTCATTGCAACAAAATAACTTGCACTATGCCCTTAAGATGTTTGCAAACACACAAACACATATTCACTCACACAAATATATCATTTCCTTTTCACTAAGTGACTTGTGCCTCTGTGACTTCATTCTAAGCAGGGAAAGACAATCCAGTAGACCAGGCGTTTTCTTCGCGGGATATTGGTGGTTTAGTGACTTGAGTTAATGAATAGAAATGATGAAATTACGGGATTTTGTGAACAGCCTTGTAGGTTTATTTAAACACCAGACCAGAGGTAGGTTTTCAAAATCTTTCTATTTTTTTTTTTTTTTTTTTTTTTAAGTTACATTCTCTATTCATATCTAGAGCAGGACCTCAATACAAATATTTAAATAGGACTCGCTTTTCGATATAGGAGACATGATACCTACATATACACGATATATACCTAATACTTTACAAACAATCAAATCAAATTTTAAACCGTTTAACTTTCTTGTTTTTGTTAATGTAATTTGAATTTTTTTTTACAGAATTAAAATTTGGTGTAAAAAAAAAGAAAAGAAAACAAGGAATACGGTTGTTAAACAATGTATTAGTAAACACTACATTTATTTTCTAGACATATTTTTTTTGTTATATGTCCTTTTTTCCCTTTAATACACCTATCCCCAACGCTTTGGATAAAAACTAAAAATACTTTCCTGTATATATTTACTTAGAAAGTGCGAAATGAGGGTATAAAATATATAAAGCCCGCTATACATAGACCAGGCTAAATTGGAAATGGATAAATCATTATCTAATTTGCCTGACATTTTTGGTATTCCATAGAATGCCGAATTTCGCACTTTAACAGTAACATAAATATTTATCTAACCAGTGCTAGATTTACTTATAGGCAATTGCTTAGGGCTTTCATTTGTTTGGCCTCCCCCCCCTAAAAATGGTTCCTTTCCTTGGATATTTACAATTATCTGAAAGAAAGGGAAAGAAAACTTTGCCTTAAAGAAGTAAGTGTAAGTTTTGTGTACGTTCTACAATAAAAAAAAATAAGCCTAAAGCGGATTAATTGGACTGTCTGGAACCACAACTCAACACCCAAATATCAACACTGTTTTAGTCTCATCACAAACCACGGTTTTCCCAAACACTGTAAAATGTCTATAAAACTTCCTGGTCCAGGGATTGAAGAAAAGAAACCCAATGTTTCTTGACCAAAGAACTGTAGAAACTCAGTGAACTTTAACGATGTCCTTTAACTCACGTGACGCAGGCAACAGATATCAGAAGTCTTAGTTGGTTTGTTTTTTTAAGAAAACGGAAAGAATTCTCCCATGAATGAATGAATATTCTCATCGCAGAAGGACATTTTTTAAATAAGTTTTGATACAGGGACATATATTTTGTAACATGAATAGTAAATAATAATAATAAGCGCTGGTTTCATGTGTATGTTGTTCATATTTGCATCTATAATATTATCGTTACAGTAGTTACGCCGAGGTTGTCAATTGTAGTTAAACTGAATTTCCATTTGATTGGATCAATAAAATTATCTTATCTTATCTTATCTTATTATTATTTTTACTATTATTATTATTAATATTTTTATTATACAAACGAACTAATATTTATTCAGAGACCCCACCAGGTTCGAGCTTCTTCAGAGAGAAACAAAATTTAACGTAGTCCATTTAGCAGTGTCAATTCTGCTTTGTAAGGTGTAGACTGGGATAAAGAAAAAAAGTTGTGGCTAAGTGATGAAGCGCTTGGCTTCCAAACTGAGGATCCCGGTTCGAATCCTTGTGAAGACTGTGGATTTTGGTTCGGGCGCCTTTAAGTCCACCCAGCCCTAATGGGTACCTGATATTAGTTGGGGAAAAGTAAAGGCGGTTGGTGGTTATGCTGGCCACATGAAACCTTCGTTAACCGTGGGCCATAGAAACATATCCTATAGATCGAAATATATGAAAGTGGAACTTTACTATAGATTGGGATAGATTCTCATGAATTCCTTATGTGGGTTTTGCCTATAACATGGGAGAGGTTTATCATCAAATTATTCTACCACTGACAGCGGTTCTCAATTGTTGGGGCTCAAGTCAGCAGGTTGAATGATTACCGGTGTTTGTTCATTAGGCTGTGTAGTTCTCCCATGCATGGTCACACACATTAGTGAATAATACTTCCGCCTTTAACAAGACGTATTGATCCTATACTGTGATAGTCATTTCCGGAAGGAAGCAGTGTGGATATTTTTCTTCTTGAAGTTCAAATTCAGTTATCGAGGAACATCATTTAACTGCATCAAATAGATTTAATACTCGATAGCCTAATGTCATGAAAATAAAACCATTACAATTTAGATTTTAGATCGAGACTAGGTGGAAGTGACGCATATAAAATGGCGTCTCTAATCTAGATTTATAATAGCGAAAGCCATTACAACATGGATTGAATATAAAGTGATTATAACTGAACTGCGCGGAAAGCTCTTTTGTGGACTTGTGATAAAGAGGTGCTACCTGAGAGAAATGTTTCTTATTGAACTTACTAGGTTTGCAGATATATCTCTAGTCCAAATCTTACCTAATCCTCCAGGTGTATATCGAGATTTAAACTTGATTCCACTTGTTTCATCTATGTTTTAGAAGTCTTTTTAGAACTGATCATTGAAACGACAGGGGAGTTAAGCAGTCAGGGTTCAAACTTAGGACCTTCGTATAGGCTGCAGGAAGTCAGAAGCGCAGAAGCGTTTCTCTCTGAAGAAGCTCAACCAGTAACCTTTAAATTTGTACAATTACTCCTTCTTCCCTAGCGCTATTAGAGCATGGAATGGGTTGCCTGAGCTAGCCAGGAAAACCAGTGACTTGGCAGAATTTAGGTCATTGGTTTTAACATGCATGACTAAATGCATGACGCATAGGACGTAATCATCTTCTTTTTTTGAAGTAACGTCTGTGTTATATAAGACAAGATAAGATAACTAACTTTTTTCATTTGGTAACCAGCTATCTGTACCACTCTTCCATACATCCATTTACATATAACATTTTATGTTATATTCGTCCGCATAATAAACCTGGCTACATGTCACCCAAAGATGTGTGGGTAGTCTATTGCGATAGCTATCAATAGGAAACGAGTTGGGATTAATAGAAAATATAGAATGATGTGTAACAGATTTCTTGTATATGCTTAAATTTTAGTTTTATAATTTTTTTCTATTCTATACGCGAGAGTCTATGTCATTGAAGAAAGAAAATATCTAAATATATCTGTTTGACAATCAATAAGCGTAGTACGGAAGCCTCAGTGCAACTCTCCCGGTCCACCGTATGTCGTCTGTCGCAAGTTATTAGTATGCAAGGAAGTAAAAGATCTCTATAACTTGTCGTTAGCTAGATCCTTAAGACGATATATGAAGGACAACTTTAATTTCTAGGCCAGTTCGTGAATTGAATAAAAGCTTTTAACAATTCTAAATTTTATCAGCGAATAAACACATTTTTAATGCCCTCGAACTGGGAAAAGTTGTTATAGGTGTTGTCTGTCTGTCGTATTTTTAAACTTCAAAGCTTAGAAGCTCTATTGAAATGTTGGAGCCTGTGTCCTGCTCAGTCTTTTTAAAACAAATTTTTTTTTACAAAGCTTCTATCAACTCACTCTGTCTGTCTGTCTGTCAGTCTGTCTGGTAAAAAGTTTGTACACATTATTTCTCCCTAACACCTTCTCGTATCAAGTTAAAACTTTTCGCAATTATTTATTGGCATAGACAAGACAAGAATCAATTTTAAAAAAAATCAGTTAATTATTTAATTACTGGTAATTACCAGCAAGGGAAATTAATCCTTCAGTATTCACCGATATGACTAAATACGTAATGTTTCATCCTCTTAGATAATTTAACACTTTATTTCTCCCACAACCATTCTCGGTTCAAGTTGAAACTTTAAACAATTTGTTATTGTACCTAAGAAAACATGAATCTATTCAAACATTAACCATTTAGTCAATTATTTTTTGGTAATCAATTATTTTGTTTGATATCAAATAATGGAAATAGCTTCTACATTATTGAGAGATATACTTGTAAGAGATGAGTTCTTTCCCTTAGGTCTGTTTTTTTTTTTTAAATACAAAAAATTATTTTTCAGATTATGCTTGCTTTAAAAATGTAATGTACAAAGTCTTGTTTTTTATACACTGAACACGATTTGTAAAACAAGATTCAAAAGTCTCCTGTAGTACAGCCGGGGTAGATAAAAACATGTCGGTCCTTTCTTGATAACATTATTCAATTATTTTGTTCTTGTTCGATATTTCTTTATAAATTCTTATTATTAAATTCTAATTGATCAATAAACAGGGAAGTGTGTGAAACAAGTTCAGATATATTTGTGAAATTAAATTATGAACAGAATTTTAATAAAATATCTTAGAAAGTCTCTCTCTCTCTCTCTAGATATTATTTGCGTTAATCGAGATTGATTTCGCAATGTCGCACAATTATTTCTTTTATATGACAAAACTAGAAACAATAAAAAAAATTAACCAATTAGTTAATTAACTATTTGTAATTTATTAAACAAGGGAAAGATATTGTACTTGACTGATGTGGTGGTATAAGTTGAATTAGTCCCCTTTACTCTCTGAGGAGGAGAGTAAAGTGTGAACCTAACATTAGGTGATTACTTTTGAACAAGCTACTTTCATAAGCATTTACTTGGCACAGTGGTTAGTGTATTGGCTTGAGCCCTTTATGTTCGAGCTCAGTGTGTTGAACTTTTAAAAAACTAATTCATTTAAAAGCGATCACGGTTATATTAACAAGATACCGCCTCCTTGATGAACCCACAACTTTCCCAAGTGGACAAGACAAGTGGTAGGATCATAGCGTATTGGAAAGCTAAAAGCATAACATTGTAAAAAACAAAAATCATTTGTAAAAAAAAATATTGCACAGATTTATTATTCTTAGCCTGGATATATTACAATTTTGTTACACACGTGTTTCCAACTATTTGATACAACTGCACTTAATAGAAGATTTTTTTTTCAAAAATAGTTTTTTGTTTTGTTTTTTGTTTAGGTGTTTGTTTTTCTTGTTTTGTTTTGGGAACATTTGTGTTTTGTTTTCTTCCTAGAGGCTTTAGTTCCAAAGTTAAGACAGTTTGTTCAAAGACCTATTCTTAGCCTATGACATCATGTCAATTTTTTTTTTTTTGCCTTAGCCGTGCCTCTCGTCTGATTGTGTCTGACTGCATCAGGGTCAATGTAGGGGAAGGTGGGGTGGGAGGTTAATGTTTGAACTTTCCGTTGAAAACAACCCCCTTTTGAAAAATGAAGAAACAAAAAAATAAAGTTTAACGCTTTTTTTTTTTTTTTTTTGGGGGGGGGGGGAGGGGGGGGAGGGGGGAGGAAATTGGAAAGAGGGGGAGGGGTACTGAATAGAAGTTTCTCACTTTGGTATAAAGTGAAAGATGAATTTTATGTGATCCCAGGAGGGTGAGTGGAATTGGACGGGGCTAGTTGGTACTCTTAAACATAGATTTATGAATGGGAGTTTGAATGAATTTTTAAACTTCTTTTGTAAAGTATTTTGTACTTAGGGGTGGCTGTATTTTTTCTCTTAGCGGAAAGTGTGGTTAGTTCTATTCCAGAGACAGGCGGTTGAGATTCGACATCTTCCGATTGATAGCAAGTAGTCAAATATCATTCAAGTATGCATACCTGCATAAGTTTTACATTGAAGAATTATATTTGCATATGAAGTACAACCATACAGAGGGTGTTTCTCAATGTTTGTAATACTTCTAGTTACCTCACCATTATTCTGTTGTTGTTTTCACTTATAACAATTTCTTATGGTTTCTTTATTCTTGTGATCCGTTTCTCTCTATATCTCTCTTTACACTCTATCTCTCTATACTCCCTATCTCTCTCTCTCTGTCTTTTTCTCTCTTTCTCTCTCTTTTTTTCTCTCTTTCTCTCTCTTTTTTTCTCTCTTTCTCTCTCTTTTTTTCTCTCTTTCTCTCTCTTTTTTTCTCTCTTTCTCTCTCTTTTTTTCTCTCTTTCTCTCTCTTTTTTTCTCTCTTTCTCTCTCTTTTTTTCTCTCTTTCTCTCTCTCACTTGTTTTTTCTTACTCTGAGTCACTATATTTTTAATGTTTATAATTCTGCCGCTTTATAATTCTTTTATTTTACTTTCAAAATCAATTTAATATCTATCTATCTATCTATCTATCTATCTATCTATCTATCTATCTATCTATCTATCTATCTATCTATCTATCTATCTATCTATCTATCTCTCTATCTATCTATTTATCTATCTATCTGTTTATCTATCTATCTGTTTATCTATCTATCTATCTATCTATCTGTTTATCTATCTATCTATCTATCTATCTATCTGTCTGTCTATCTATCTATCTATTTATCTATCTATCTGTTTATCTATCTATCTGTTTATCTATCTATCTATCTATCTATCTGTTTATCTATCTATCTATCTATCTATCTATCTGTCTGTCTATCTATCTAATCCAATCGTGTTTATTGTTCAATCACGTTTCTGATGACGCTAGATATATCATTATTGGTCATCTATTAAATGAAAGCTGTGCATGGTTATCAGTGAAGTGAGTGTCTGATAGTGTCTATATCGGCTCTCTTTATTTTAGTTCTTTGCTTTAGTTGACATAAAAACATTTGTATAAATAAATGTGTCTTTCTAATTCGATTGTCCCACTCACCACCCAGTGGACGCCACCTTTATATAGACTCCCCCCCCCAGCCAAGCGATCTTCACCCACTGTCGTCTGGTTTTAGTCTACACCCCTGGAATCTGATTTTTGTGGTCGATAAAGCCCGCCGCCGGTCGTTATAACTGTAATGTTTTAGTAGCCCTTCCCCTTTCCTTCTGTGTGTTGTCGTCGTTTTAAGGACAGTTTTTTATGTGTATGTGTGTTTCTGATGGGGAAGGGGGGAGGTCGTTCGTAGTGTTAGTAGACCAGAACACGTACATACACACACACATACAAATCTGTACTCTCATGCATCCACTGACTAGGCTACACACATTGAAAAGGAAGTAAATACAGCCTTGTGACACTCCATTCCGTGTTCCCATAATTAATCTTCTAGTGTACACTTTGACTGCTAGTGGTTTTAGTGTTGTGCACAGCCAGTGTGTATTGAAAGTTTAGATCTAGGTCTAGGTCTATTTGCATATTATTCTATAGCCTATGACTTCTAAATGGGATTATTGTGTTGGATTATCGACATGATATAGTGTTTTATTTCTCAGCGTTTGGTTGTTAGAGTTCAATTATTTGAACCTACACTGGTAATAAATAAAAAATCGAACGGGTAACTTATATCAAAGTCGGATTTACCTCTAGGTAACACAAGCTATAGCTTAGAACCCCCTAGAAATATTTAGCACTGACATGTCTGGACTTTAAAAGGGCCCCAAGAGGGCCCCTTATCTCAAATAGCTTAGGGGGTTTTCAAGTATAAACAGGGCACTGGTCAATTTACACTCCGTATTAATGAATGTTACTTTACTGCCTTTGATTACTTTTATTAGAGTTTCTATAGTAAATTTAAGGGCCACTCTACAGTTACATTACTTTTATTAGGGTTTCTATAGTAAATTTAAGGGCCACTCTACAGTTACATTACTTTTATTAGAGTTTCTATAGTAAATTTAAGGGCCACTCTACAGTTACATTACTTTTATTAGGGTTTCTATAGTAAATTTAAGGGCCACTCTACAGTTACATTACTTTTATTAGAGTTTCTATAGTAAATTTAAGGGCCACTCTACAGTTACATTACTTTTATTAGGGTTTCTATAGTAAATTTAAGGGCCACTCTACAGTTACATTACTTTTATTAGAGTTTCTATAGTAAATTTAAGGGCCACTCTACAGTTACATTACTTTTATTAGAGTTTCTATAGTAAATTTAAGGGCCACTCTACAGTTACATTACTTTTATTAGGGTTTCTATAGTAAATTTAAGGGCCACTCTACAGTTACATTACTTTTATTAGGGTTTCTATAGTAAATTTAAGGGCCACTCTACAGTTACATTACTTTTATTAGGGTTTCTATAGTAAATTTAAGGGCCACTCTACAGTTACATTACTTTTATTAGAGTTTCTATAGTAAATTTAAGGGCCACTCTACAGTTACATTACTTTTATTAGAGTTTCTATAGTAAATTTAAGGGCCACTCTACAGTTACATTACTTTTATTAGAGTTTCTATAGTAAATTTAAGGGCCACTCTACAGTTACATTACTTTTATTAGAGTTTCTATAGTAAATTTAAGGGCCACTCTACAGTTACATTACTTTTATTAGGGTTTCTATAGTAAATTTAAGGGCCACTCTACAGTTACATTACTTTTATTAGGGTTTCTATAGTAAATTTAAGGGCCACTCTACAGTTACATTACTTTTATTAGGGTTTCTATAGTAAATTTAAGGGCCACTCTACAGTTACATTACTTTTATTAGGGTTTCTATAGTAAATTTAAGGGCCACTCTACAGTTACATTACTTTTATTAGAGTTTCTATAGTAAATTTAAGGGCCACTCTACAGTTACATTACTTTTATTAGGGTTTCTATAGTAAATTTAAGGGCCACTCTACAGTTACATTACTTTTATTAGGGTTTCTATAGTAAATTTAAGGGCCACTCTACAGTTACATTACTTTTATTAGAGTTTCTATAGTAAATTTAAGGGCCACTCTACAGTTACATTACTTTTATTAGGGTTTCTATAGTAAATTTAAGGGCCACTCTACAGTTACATTACTTTTATTAGAGTTTCTATAGTAAATTTAAGGGCCACTCTACAGTTACATTACTTTTATTAGGGTTTCTATAGTAAATTTAAGGGCCACTCTACAGTTACATTACTTTTATTAGGGTTTCTATAGTAAATTTAAGGGCCACTCTACAGTTACATTACTTTTATTAGAGTTTCTATAGTAAATTTAAGGGCCACTCTACAGTTACATTACTTTTATTAGGGTTTCTATAGTAAATTTAAGGGCCACTCTACAGTTACATTACTTTTATGAGGGTTTCTATAGTAAATTTGTGGGTTACTTTACGTAGTTGACTACTTGTTACGTTACTTTTTTATTCCGCACAAACATATTTTTTTTGGTCAACTTAAAGTGTTTAGATAAATATTTATGTTCTTTGCGTATCATTTTTTTATCTCAATTCTTTCCTTTCTTTGTTAGTTCTCTCTCTCCTTTCTTTTCTCCGTTCTTTATTTCTTCTCTGTCATTACTTTCTTTCTCTCCTCTCTTTTATTCTTTCTTCCTCTAGTTTTGTCTGCAATGTTGAGTGTCAGTGTGACCTAAATGATAGGACTTCTGAGTATGAAACAGTTCAAAAAACTTACTTAATACCTTAATACTGTTTATGTAATGTTTTCTTTACTTATAACAGCTTTAGATTAAAATATAGTTCAGTTTTCCAATACTTCAGTCTAATGTCTAACACTACTATTTGCAAGGAAAGCATTGGCCTTAAATCATAGGCGAACTAGTGGCTCCATAAACGAAAAATATTGTTTTTCGGGACAAGTTCGAACAAAGGTCTATGGAAGTTTTCTCTACCAAAGTAGTACCTCTTATTGATTTTGTTTATCTAATACAGTGGTCCTCAACGTTTTAAAACACATAAGGCCTTATAACTTTCCTACATGTATGCATCTCCCTCCCCACCCAAAAGAAATAAATAAGTCGAATCATATAGAACCACGTATCTGAAGCTGCTGCACTACGAGTAATATTCCTAAAGAGGTAGAAAGCACAACGTCATGGGATATGATCAAGAGATATGGTCATGTCATAGGATAAGATCAAGGGATATGGTCATGGGAAAGACATTTAGGCATCGCTGAGCTTACGTGTTTTATCATGAACTTTACCTAGCGTGCCAAGGCCTACATTAATGTCTACACATAAATGTGAACTTTAAAGGTATATTTACTTTAAAATATTAAGGGCTGTGTAATGTGATCGACGTGACACTCTACCCACTTTTATATTACAACAATTGTCACTTGGGGCCAGTAGCGCCGGTGGACGCTATCAATGCCTGGGAATCCACTTACATTTACTGTTTCTGGAACTTTACTGGGAACTCTCACTCGACTCTTCTAGCCTTTAAAAAACTTGCTCTCATTTGTAAGCCCCATACTTCAGAGATTTATTTCAATATTTAGGCTATGCTTCCAACGGAATTTCCTTATTAATGTAGAAAAAAAATATTCTTGAACATGTTTTTATAACTGTAGAATTGATTCAACTTCCAAAAAAACATTGAGAAAAAAATGTGCACTTAATATTTTGTTCGGCAGCTACACTAGCATCAGGATTAGATCACAGCGACCTAAGCGTTTAAGTACGTCAAAAGTGTTAATCCAGAAGGACTTGAAAAGTCAGTAGCACTATGACTCGCACTGCCTAAAGTAGTGTTAAAAAAAACTTGGTCAGATCGCTTTGAACGCCCAGCACTGAGATACAGTTCCCACGTACTACTTAGTTGAGTTCCTAGACAGTACTTAGGACTGAGCGGCACCTTGTTTTCATACAGTGGCCGTAAGCAGTGAAGTTACATAAGTTGGTTGTCCTTTCTTAGCAATATCCCTGATTTCAGAAAGAAAAACTGATTTTTGTTTTTAGGCCTAACGAAATTGATGAACTAGGACTATAAGTTCCCACGGTTTAATTAAGATCAAGTGTCGGCTTTTTATCACATGGTCTCAAAATAAATTAGTGTGTGACTAAGTATCCTGGTAGACAAGTTTGTTAGTCATCAACGTACTGTAAAAATTAATTGCTGGTTCATAACTGCCTACGTCTTTTTATATATCGTCAGGTCATTGAACTCACACATGATTTGATTCACGGACTGCAGTGTTTTCACTTTCATTGTTGATTTAAACTGAACCATTGTTAGAGTCACGTGATACGTATATTTAGACATAACCTTTTGGCTCGAGGTGGACTGCAATGTGTTCACTTTTATTGTTGATTTAAACTTAGCTATTGCTAGAGTCACGTGATACGTATATTTAAACATAACCTTTTGCCTCGAGGTCACTGCTTCACTCTTCGCTCTTTGTTTCCGTTCGCCAGTGTTGTTTGTGTCCTCAACTCTTTGGTCCCTTGCACACTAGGCGGTGCCGCCGTACGAAAAAAAGAAGTAAACTTGCAATTATTAGTGTGATGAAGGGCAGTAGAGTGTTATGGACTGTGTGTGCGTGTTTTTAACTCTTTCTCTCCGTTATTATTTTCCACCTTTCGAAGGAATTCTTTATTTTGCTTATTACTATCGCACTCCCCTATTATGATTAAGCTTCAATAACTTTGTTGTTTATCAAAACATGTTTACTTGGTATAGATTTAACGGAAAATGCATGCTCTTTTTATGTAACACAAAGTCAATTTTATAAAGTTAAACATTAATTTACTTTGATGAAGTCAAATCAACGATTGAATCGACGATTAGGAGAGAAAGAGTTAATGTATCTCACTCTCCCTCCCCCCTCCATTTCGTTCCATTTTCTCTCTTCCTCTCTCTCTCTCTAATCTCTTTCAATCACTTCTCTCTCCTTATCTAACTCTCTATCTAAGGACGGGATAATATTGTGGTTGTTGCTAGTTTGTTGTTCATATCTTCTGATAGTCACACTGAAAATACTGAAACCTGCTTTTTTTTTTTACCTACCTGAGTGCACCACTTCGGGGCCGATTTTGAGTTTGTGTTTCGACACAAACTATCTTCGTACTCTTGTTTTACATTTGGCTTGTTTTCTATTTTCTTGTGGGGAATTTTTTCTCATTAATTTTCTGTTGGGACTTTCTATGTTGTCAGTAGGGACTTTCTAAAGTGTCTGTCGGGGCTTTCTAAATACAGGAAAAAAAAATTCTATAGATGTATATCTTCATGCTCTACTTGACGAGCCAAAGTCATGCTACGACTTAAAGCGGACAATTAATGGCATTCAGTCAACTTGTAGACTTCTTGGAACCTGAGAATTTCACTTCCTGATTCTTTAAAGGGGGGGGGGGATAGAGGTACTGTTATTGTATGATGATATTGGCTCTGGTAAGCATACGAGATCTTCAAAATCAAAAGTTCAAACGTCGACCTATACCTATGTCTCATCTTTTTTTAATGTAATGATGTTAACTAAAGATACAAAATATCACCTATAATTTACAGAGTAAGCGTAAGGTAGATATTACAGTGGAAATAATTAGGCTTTACTTTCTAAAATTATATTTTAAAGCTTATACGTTCCGTTAATAGCCCATAAAACGTGATTAAGACTAAGACTGCTTTATTGATCCTTACGGAAATTTGTTGTGATTACAAGGACTCTTTTCTCATATAAAGACAACACAACAGAAAAATACACATAAATACAACAGACTCAGCGTTTGGTTTTTAGAGTTCAATTATTGAAACCTACACTGGTAATAAATAAAAAATCGAACGGGTAACATATCAAAGTCGGATTTACCTCTAGGTAACACAAGCTATAGCTTAGAACCCCCCTAGAAATATTCAGCGACTACACAACGATTAATATTTCTGTAGTCGATTACAGGGAGGGCAAGCGGGACTTCAGCCCCGGGGACTTCACACAAAAAAAAGGGGGCCTCCATAAAAGAGATAAAAAGATATCAAAATATCGACGGGCCAGAAACGTTGTTTTTTTCTAACTTTTTTTTTTTCGCATTTTTAAGGCCGGCAAAAATGTCATGATGAAGAAAGTGTCCAGCTTGTAGCATGCTCTGAATCAGTAATACAAAACAATTTTCAACAGGGCGTCTACCAAGGGCCTCACCCTCTAGAAACTCATAAATATACTTTTTTTTAAAACAAAAATATGCATATGAAATATTTTTCTTTAAGGAAATTGAGATTTAATGCATAAAAACTCTTATTTCTTTCTTCTTAAATAAAGCTTGTTTTTAGATATAAGTATTTTAATTTCTTAATGGATCTTTATTAAATGTTTCGAAACATTGTAGGGGCCTAAACAAAAAACCCTGCCCCTAGGCCTCCACATACTTAAATCCGGCCCTGATCAATTATAATAACACTAAAAAAAAATTTCAGCACCACTTGTAAGGTGTTTCTTGAACCATGTCATCGTAACCTCTTCTGTATTTAGCTTCCGGAAATTTGTGTTTTTTCCCCTCTCTTCTACTTTACGTCCTCACCCCCCCCCCCCAACCGATTATTTACTTGTGTGTGTGTGTGTTGGATACAATATCCAAGAAATCTGCAAAGCGGACCGAAATTTTGTCACCCACACGGAAACTGCGGTCATTTGTTAGCAATCCAACAAGAATGGGCCCGGAAGTCCCCTCCTGTGTTTAATCTCTCACGTCTCTATTCAAGTCAGTGTTTTGTTAGGGCAGTGTGCTTGTCCCATAGACTTAGTCCACATAATGGGCAATGTATTCTTTACTTCTCTAGTTCATTGTCTTTTTATAACGGGATTTAAAATTTTTTTTTGTGATACTGACTTCGGTGAAATTAAATAAAGATTTTGAAGGACGTTTAACACTAAACTCGAGGTAAAATGATTCATCTACTTTTAATGCGCTGTAACGTAATCTCTCACGGATATAGAGCAAAGGTCTCTTGTCTGAGAAAGGATTTCTAGACATTTATTTTTTTTAAACAAATCCTTCATTAAGGTTGCATGGCTTCCGAGCCGGCGGTCCCGGGTTCAAATCCTGATAAAGACTGGGATTTTTAATTTCGGGATCTTTGAGCGCCCCTAAGTCGATAATTGGTCTTTGTGCTGGCTACACGACACCCTCGTTAGCAGTGGGCCACAGAAACAGATGACCTTTACATCATCTGCCCTATAGATCGCAATGTCTAAAAGAGGAAACTTACAACTTATTCATGTCACCAATTTCAAATGGTTGGGCAAAACCTGGGTGAATGGACATGGGTCTCGAAAGCACCTTTAACGACTTTCCTAGATATTGGACAGTTTATGTAGAGCGTTGAAAAAAAGAATAACTAGCTCGTTGGCCACAACAGAAAAACTCTAGTTTGACAGTTATAATTTTTCAAAGTTTAAAAAAAAATATAATTAAAATTTGGCTAGTGGACTACAAATATGTACTGGAACGACATCGGATATTTCAGCTTGTTGAGAGTTGAATAAATTAATGTTCAGGAATATTTTTGTTCACCGCCTTCTAAGTCTACAACTAAAGGCCTATCATTAGAATACAATAAAGTGTAGTAGATTTATACATTCTCGTAACCAGGATTCTTTTTTCTCAAGGTATGGGGGGGGGGGGACGAGTTAAAAATGTTCCATTTTATTAAATTTGACTCTAACATTCATTATTTATTAAGAGGAAAAGAAAAAAAAAATCGATCTAAAAGTTGTGTAAAGTAGGGGGGGGGGGTATTGTCCTTTTTTGTGGGCACTATTTGTATATATATCTATATCTTCGTAAAGTTTGTTCATATGGCCATGTTTTTAGATGTTAAAAAAAGCTTTTCAGACTCAAAACAATGTTATAAACTTCATTAGAACTAATTCTCCTTCTACTCTCTTTCATTATCTATCACTATTTTGTATCTATTTCGTTATCTATGACTAAAGAAAGTCTGCCTGGTATTCCCTCTGAACTGTCGTCTCGTTTGTCCCCAGTTTGAGCCCTGCTCTCGACTCCCCTCTCCGTTCTGCGGGAGTTTTGGACTAGGATGTAAAAACGTTCACTTCTGAAGGAACATTGCAAAGATATGAAACAAAACAAATGTATAAACACAAAAATACTTTTGTCAACATCCAAATAGTTCTAAAAGCAAAGAGTAATGTAATTTCTGTTGCCTAGAAGTGTAGTATTTGTATTAGAAAACCAAAGACTTGGCAGAATTTAAATAATTGATTAACATGCATGACTATATGACGTAATCATCTTCTTTTTTGAAGTAACGTCTGTATTTTATAAGATAAGAAGATAAGATCAGCGGTATTTTCGCTTATATATAGTAGGGAAATTTAAAGCACTGCAGAATTGAATTTCTAGGCTCTTCAGCTTGCAGCACAAAGTACCTTTATTATTTCATTGGAAATATATATGAATTTAACTCCCTTGACGATTTTTAAAAAAATTTATTTTAATCTCTCTCATAATCCTCCTTTTCTATCTTAAGAACTTTTTTTTGTTTTTTTCCCCCCATTATATCGTATTTAGCACTTTCCTTTCTTTTGTTTATTGTGTAAAGAACCTAAAGGGAGTCTAAAGTCGTAAACAAATTTGCAGATTACTGTAATTTACTTTTTGTATGAAATTCCCAGAAGTAGCTTACATAATTGATTATGGAATACACACACACGTTCTCACTTACGGCAAATGGCGTCCTTTTCAGAATAACATGGAAACCTTTTTTGAACCGGATATAAGCAATGTACTAATTGTTAGCATATCTTCTAACAGGATGCTACCTGTAATACATCGGGCTGCTCATTTTCATCTTAGATGATGCGTAACATGCTTCCGTTTTTTTTTAAAGTACTTTATCTACGTTTTTTATTTAAAGTACTTTATCTCTACGTTTTTTTATTTAAAGTACTTTATCTCTACGTTTTTTTATTCAAAGTACTTTATCTCTACGTTTTTTTATTTAAAGTACTTTATCTCTACGTTTTTTTATTTAAAGTACTTTATCTCTACCTTTTTTTGTTTAAAGTACTTTATCTCTACGTTTTTTATTTAAAGTACTTTATCTCTACGTTTTTTTTAAAAGTACTTTATTTCTACTTTTTTTTAAATAAAGTACTTTATCTCTACGTTTTTTTATTTAAAGTACTTTATCTCTACGTTTTTGTTTAAATTACTTTATCTCTACGTTTTTTTATTTAAAGTACTTTATCTCTACGTTTTTTATTTAAAGTACTTTATCTCTACATTGTTTCCACCCTATTCTCTCTCCCTGTTACTCTCAACATCTCCCGCTTACTCTTTTTTCTTCTCCTCTCTCTTTCACTCTCTCTTCTTTCTTTCGTTTTCTTCTCGCAAATATCTCCTTTTCTCTCCCACTCTCCCCTTCTTTCTCCTCTCTCCATCTCTCTTTTTCTCCAAACTCTCTATCTCACTATTACTCCCCTCCATCTCACTATTACTCCCCTCTATCTCACTATTACTCCCCTCTATCTCACTATTACTCCCCGCTATCTCATTATTACTCCCCGCTATCTCATTATTACTCTCCTTTATCTCACTATTACTCTCCTTTATCTCATTATTACTCCCCTTTATCTCGCTATTACTCCCCTTTATCTCACTATTACTTCCCTCTATCTCACTATTACTCCCCTCTATCTCACTCAACTACCTCTCTTTCCAGTTTTCTTTCCACTCTATAAAATGCTCTATCGCTTTCTCCTCCAGTGACTTAAAGGGACCCTAAGTTGTTTTTTTTTTAGATAAGGGGGGTCCTAATAAGTCCAGAAATGACAGTGCAAACTATTTCTTGTGAGCCCTAAGACTTAGCCTGTGTTGCCTATGGGTAAATTCGGCCCTGTCTCTAGGTCTCTCTCTTCCACTCTATCTCCCCCTTTTTTTTTACCTTTCTCTTTCCTTGTATCTTTGAACCTCTTTCCTTTTCTCTTCTTCTGTCCGTCTTTCACTCCCAGTGCACCCACCCCTCACCATCTCCTTTTTTCTTTCTCCCCTTCCTCTTTTTGTCTCCCTCCTTTCATCTTCCTCTTTCCATTCCTCACTCTTTTCTTTCTCACGGTTTCTTATCTTCATCTCTGAGCTTTTGTTTCCAAAACCGAATCCAGGTTAGGCCCAAGCATCCTATTATCTCTTGTGGATAGTTTCTGCATCACCCTATGCTTCGTATACCCATGTCTTCCTTCTCTAAGTTCCGTCTTCATTGAATGCATTCTTAAGTCAATATCTGTTACACTTCACACAGATTCAGATTACATGTCATGAATGGTCTGATTTTTTTTTTGGAAATTGAATACGGTCCTTCCTAACATAACGTTATTATATTTGTTGCATTGTTTGAGTAATATTATTTAGAGATGTATTAAGGCGCTTGTATTATTTTTTTTTTAAAGTTACAAAAATGGTGTTCAGATACTTATTTGTGGACTCTTCCATCCATATTTAAATAGCAAGTACTTCAAATATGATATAAATGAGTCCAAACTTCTGCATCAAGACTGGCACAAATGCTTAACGCTCTGATATCTGGACATTATGTTACAACAGATCTGCCAACAGGACTAGCTCCTAGAATTCATTATTGGTGACCCATATATTAGTGTTTTTCTTTACTTCTCTTAACATGGGAGGTAAAAATTCTAAATCAAAAGCAGACGCGAAAAACGGTAAGTCAGTTTTTATTATAATGATGTTGATATAAGGATTAAAAAAAAATGAGTGCTTTCCCTTACAGGAAAGGGATGTATGTCTTAATAGATAGCTAACTTACTATATTTAGACCTGTGAGTAGAATGCACTGCAGTGTAGTGAGCCTTATCTTATACTTAAGAGTTGACTAACACAGTGGCTGTAATGTTGAACCACTTGGTCACAGACACATTTCGTTGAATGAACTCTTGTTATTTCCTCTACAGTGTACCTTTTTTTTTCGCATTTCATTCCTAGATTAAGGGGACATTACAAGAACACAAATATCACAAAGTAAGATTGTACTATATTTATGTTCAGACAATAAAAGATACACTCAGATCCTGTCATTTAAAAATCGAAATCTGCAATATGCGTTAAACAAAAACACATTGTATTATCAACATATCAACAGCTTGGTTGTTGCTACAGAAATACTGAGGTGACTAAGATTTAAACATTTTTTGTTCTTGTAGAACTTTTATATTACACCTCAATCGATGCTATGTTCAAAATAAGAGTTAATGGTACCCAATTCCAATCAAAGCTACATAGTTGACATAGAGTAATAAGAGAAAAAAAAAAACCACTAAGTCGATATAAGAGAAGTACTCTGATTTTTTTGGTGTTTAATATTATTTTGATTTTTAAAAAAAATATTCATGAAATTAAAAATAAGTTATTTGTCAGGTCCTTCTCTGTTGTAATCAAAGACAACAAGAGATTGAGTTTAAACCTCAGCAGAATAGCCGAACATTCTATGTGAGTTTAAAACAACAGCTGAACATTCTATGTGAGTTAAAACATCACTAGAACAGCTGATCCTTGTACCACTTATTGCAATGACTAAATTCCATTTATAAAAACAAGACCTTTGAAGAGTATAAGCATATGATGGTCTAAGTTTGTTTAAAAAACTTTTTAGCTGAAATATTTCCGGTGTATTGTCAAGCGTCTATTATTAAGCGACTGTTTATCTCTTGTTTGACTTAAGGGTCAGAGAGGCATGGACTTATCTTTCTCTTCATCTTAGTGCAAACGTCAATAGATATCTTTAATTATTTCATTATCTCTTTATTTCAGAGCAGGCAAGTTAAAAGATAATTCCTCAATTAATTTTATTTTTTTGAAGTCAGAAAATTTTGAGAGATTTTTTTAACCTTTTTTTTTAAAGTGCTTTCTATTTCACGGAATTTGTAATTTTCCCCCTCTTTTTTTTTTTAAAGCAAGCAACCGACACAATAGTTACTGATAAATTCTCTTTATTTCTGAAAAGCAAGTCCAGATAAATTTCTAATCGATGATTTCTCTTTACTTTAAAACATGCAAGTCAAAAAGATTTGTAATCGATTATTTCTATTTATTTCAGAGCCAGCGAGTCCAGAGAGAGTCACTGGGGGTTACGAAGAAATCTCTGAAGACTTTTTAGAAGAAAACAGACAAAAACAAAATTTCAAGAAGGATTTAAATGAAAAACTTAGCACCGGCCAGCACTCGCCCACGCTTACACTCCCAGCAGAGGCTTCCGCCCACGAATTAGACTCGGCTCCGAAACCCAACGGAGTCTCCAAACGAAATCACCCCTACGACGAAATCGAAATCGGCGAGTCCAACCTGAACAAAGACGTCAGCAAATCCAAAACAGACGTTTCCAAAAAGCACCTCACGCAGTGTCTTGATCCGGTCGCAGTTCTTTCCGAACATTCGGAAGACGTGAAATCCGAACCGAAGAAAGTGAAAGATAAGAAAAAGGAGAAGGTGAAAGCTGAAGGAAAGAAGAAGAAAGACAAAAAAGACTCCAAAGTGATGTCAATTGACTCGGCCCAGACTGTGGTCATAGATGAAGCAGAAACGGAGTACTCAAACATAGAGGCGATCAAAGCTCATGATGCCTTGCTAGAGAAAGAAGACCTGTATGCCAAACCCATCAAATCTAAAACCAAGGTCCCCAAAGAAGAGGTAGTATGTTTTTTTTAATAAAAAATCTTTTATCAACTCTTTCTGTCTGTCTGGTAAAAAGTTTGTAAATGTTATTTCTCCCACACCCAATCTCGGATCAAGCTGAAATTTCGCACAATTATTTGTTTACCTGACAACACAAGAATCAATTTAAAAATTAACCAGTTAGTTAATTAACTATTGGTAATTAATTATTTTGTTTGGTATCTCGAACAAGAGAAAGAAATGGTGGCATACGCTAAATTAGTGCCCTTTATAGGTCGCCGCTTTAAAGTAAGTTTGTAAAAAAAAAAAGCTGTTATCTTCTTATCTTATATAATACAGACGTTACTTCAAAAAAGAAGATGATTACGTCCTACGCGTCATGCATTTAGATAAATTTAAAATCCTCTATTTTCATAGGTACCTCACTAGCAGAGTGGTCAGTTTGTCGGCTTGAGGAGTATTGAAGCATGAGTTCGAATTCTGGCCATACCCCCCCCCCCCCATTTTTTAGTAAAAGCTTTTAAAAAGCGAATACGGTAAAAAGTCAGCCAGATGTCCTTTTCGTTTTCACCGCCCCCATTTTGTGTGTGTGTCTCCAATGGTCCGTTGTTTATCTTCTGGTTTGACCTAAAAGGTCAGAAAGGCTAAAAATAAGTTTTTTAATTCTGCGACACATCGAAACAAAAAATGATCGGTAAAAAATATTTCTAAATCGCACAGGTGTATTGTTGTTGATCTTGATCGAATACAAATTTAATGACATGGCTGATGCAAAAGTAATTGATACACTTATACCCTTCGCGTAAGCTTTTTTTTTTTTAAACAAGTATTTTTTTTTTTTAATTTTTTTGTTAAAGTTGTTTTGTTTGTTCCTATTTCTGAAATGATGGAACTGTCTGTACTCCCTTTGCCGGGGACTTCATGAGCTCTGTTGAGAGCTACTACAAGATTTTAGTGGGGCTGGGGAATAAATGTGTCCAAAATCAACTTCCGTTTTTATTAGCGAGAAACGAAGAGTTTTATATTGTGACATATCTAAAGTGAAATGAGATCTTTACTTATGTTATAAGGAGAGCACTTCAAGGACAATTTGGGGTGGACGGATCTCAAATTGTTGTTAGTGCCGAAACAATGCCTCCCCTCCTCCATTATAAAATAAATTAATATGCAATTTTTTTTAAAGTAATTTTTGATTGTGGGTACTGGGGCGAGTAGAACTGGAATGTGTTGGGTATAGTAATTAACGTTTTTTGCTGGTAAAAGATTTGCGTCCAGGAACATCGTTTCTAGTTTCTACATGTATTGTATTGCAAGTTGAAATTCTGTCTTTGTAATTGTGTGCACTTGTACACTTGAGATCCTGAGTGCATGAGCTGGTATCAGATTAAGTATGAGAATGTGTTTCCATCTATATCTGTGTGCTTATGTGTGTGTGTGATAGTCTACGTATTTGATAGTGTATATGTGTGTATATGCTGAGTGTGCGCATGTGTCCGTGTGAGTCTAAATGTGTCTGTGTTTTGATTTTGTTACATCGGTGTTTCTCAAATTTCTACTAGTAGCGTCCCCACCCTCCTCAAATCGAAAATAAAATTGCAAAGAGAAATGCAAAGAAATTTACAGATATACAACACAATGTTCTAGTTTTGTAAAGATGGAAAAAAAAAATATGGGAAAGAGAGGAGTCCTGTGCCCCCTCTCCAGCCAAGTTCTCCTTTCAGACCTTTCTATCTATAGGACAGATGATGTAAATGTCATCTGTTATTGTCGTCCACGGTTAACGATGTCGTCTTGTGGCCAGCACATTATTATACTATTATACGAGGGATATTGGATGTAAAAAATAGCGTAAGCACCTAGTAGCGGAGCTAGGGTGGAGGAGGGAGGAGAATTGGAAAATACCCCGGCCCCCATTTGAAGGGGGCCACAAATTAGTGTTTTTATATTAAAAATCAAATAGTACGCAAAATGAAGGGGCCCTAAAAAAGGTCAAGCCTACCGGACCCCCAAACGATGGAAAATTTCAAGGTAGTGCTACGCCCCTGCGAGAACCCTTGTAATGGTCGTGCTCATAGTCAAGATCATCTTCGTTTTAAGTAAGACGTCTTATCGCAGATATGTTTGTTTGTTTGTTAAGCAAAAGTCGTCAACATGACGGTATACAACAGTCTGGAGGAATTCGTCAGTGCTTCACTTTTTGAAAAGTCGATAATTTTACAGCCCCCCCCCCCCCCCCCTTTCCCGAAAACTTAGAACACAGGTACACGGGGTTAGTAGGTGTGTTCGTGACAGTTCGTGTATATGGTGACATCAAAAATAAAGAAAGGTCTGCTTATAGAATTACATGTTGGACACATATTCAGCTATTAGATTATGAGATGGTTTCTCTAAGGGCTTTAACCTTGTAGGACAAAATATAAAAAAAAAATAGCGATTCTTTTCTCCCTTTGATTTCTTGATTGTGTTCAATGTTATCAGATAAGTTTGGTGTGTTCACCTTTTTTCAGGCGTCTCTTATAAAAGCCCGACATGTGTGTCATTGGCCGAACTAATGGGTGCGGCTTCACTGTGGGAAGAGAAGCCGATTAAAAGGGCAATTTAGGTCGGATATCGCCCTCGGGCCTTTGTCACTGAAAGGGTTAGTCAATAGTGACTAGTGCATTTGGTATGAAATCAACTCTGGAAGTAGTGTGATGAGAATGACATCTGGTGTCCTACTGACATCTGTGACTCTTGTTTTAGCGCATGGTTGAAGTTGCAGAGATTCTCTAGCGGAGTATACTATATCTGAAAGGTTTAGTTTAATCATCTGGACTTTTTGGATATTGGATTTTAGCAATCGATTTTTCGACTACTTTTACTCATCCAATCAATCGTCACCAAATTTTGTATATGGGCTCATGTTCGATGATAACACATGAATCAATAATAAAACAACAACAAAAAAAAAAACAAAAACAAATATTAAATCAATTAGTCGTAATTAATTTTTTTTTAAACTATAGAAATTGTACATGGCTAGGAAGTGTCGTGTGTATTGAATAAGGTCGCTAAAATTATTTTCAAACCTAACAATTGACTATACAACTTTCTATTGTTAAGACTGCTTCCATTCTTCGATTCTTGCTTTTTACAAAGCTTATATCAACCTTGTCTGTCTGTCTGTTTGTCTGTCTGTCTCCTACACCTATTCTCGGATCAAGTTGAAACTTTACACAATTCTTCATTGACATAGACAAGACAAGAATCAATAAAAAGAAGGAAACAACTAGTCAATTAATTACTGGTAATGAATTATCTTGTTTGATACCAACAAGGGAAACTAATTATCCAGTATTCATAGATATGGCTAAATTTGTTGGTTTAGTCACCTTAAAGCATTGCTTACGCCGTTTCTCCCTCGCGCATTCTCCGAACAAGTTGATACCTTAAACAATTATTTATTGTAGCTCACAAAACATGAATCAATAAAAAAAATACGCAATTATTGGTAATTATTTTTTTTGTTTGGTATCGAATAAGAAAATTCACGTTTACATATATGATAAATATACTTTAAAGGGCAGCGTTATATCCCTTTAAATAAGCTTTGTTTTTTTTTTAAAGATGTTTGTATTTTGCTTGCTTTTATTATTATTTTTTTAAATTTTAAATTGCTTTTGATAAAGAAGCACGAAAGCCTCCACCATATACTCCCCAGCCCCCAAACTTACCCACAACATTGATTGGACCATAGCGTCATTAGCATGCTATAAGCATGATAGTTAAACACAAACAAAATAAGTCTAGATCTACTAAAAAATTAATCACGTGATTGATTGAAAATAATTCATAAATTCCACTCAATATGAGTTTTTTTTTTACAAAGTACTGTGCCTGTTTATCTGTCTTTCTGTTTTAACTCCAGTAAAAAGCTTGAGCATATTTTTTCTCCAATGTCCCATTTTCGGATCAAGTTGAAACTTTGCACAATTACGCATTTTACATTACAAGACATGAGTCAATTTAAAAAAGAAACAATTAGTTAATTAATTACTGGTGATTATTTTGTTTGATATCGTAATAAGGGGAATAACTGTATATATGAATTTAATCCCCTTATGACGTTCTGATGGGTCTTTTTTTCTCCCACTTCCCAGTCTTGGATCAAGTAGAAGTTAGGCATAATTATTCATAGTCGATGACAATAAATGGATCAATCCCCCAAAAAAAATAACCAGTTAATTAATCGACTAGTACTAATTAATTTTGGTTTGTAGGGCAGATAGGGAGCTTAACCCTGCCATTTTCAGAAAAATTGCAGTAATTAGCGGTTCTTTCTCTTAGATATGCTTTGTTTTTTGTTTTTTTCAAAGTAATCCTTTTTCTTTAGCTAGTTGAAAGAATTGTTTATATTGTGCTTGTTTTTCTTTGCAGCCATCCAAGCCTCTGAACTACATTGATGTGGTCGTTACCCCGAAGTCCGGTATGATGGAGGTCAAGCCTGTTTCTCCAGAGCCCATCACGTACTCCAATGTGATCAAAAGTGAAGACGGAAAGATTGTCCTGGTTCCTGAATCCTAAAGGGTCAAAGCAGTGCGTGGGTCTCTGGAAAGTAAAATGCTGTAATTTTTATTTTTGTGTTTATTTGATAAATAGTTGAATTATTGAGTCAGATAAATAACGTTTTGTACTGGAGAAGTTGAAAATATGATTGTCAGTGCTAGTGTTATCAACAGTTTTCTCTCAGCCCAGGTGATATCAACAGACCTCTCAGCCCAGGTGACATCAACAGACTTCTCTCAGCCCAAAAGACTACAGTTCCAGTTAACGAGATGTGAAATGTATTATTTGTGTGCATCTTGAATGATGCTTGCTCAATACTTTTTGTAAATTGACAAGATGATCCATAGAATGAATTCCACGAGCTGTCACCAACAGCCTCTCTTGTAGTAGCTCTGGGAGGGAATGTAATGGTCTCATCCAGGTAGTGACTTCATTTGAAATAATTATAAGTATTAATATAATTATGTTTCTTTTGTATTTCTCTGAATGAGCAGAGATGTAGTGGTATTACTATTATCATTTATTTGTTTTAACAATTAGCACATATATTGTGCTTCGTTAATTCATAATACATTTTAAAACAAACATACTGTTTTAAAGCCTAATATTATGTATGAATATGTTCGAGTATTTGGTAAATAATGAAAAGTTATGAATGAGTATAATTGTATTAGTTGTCCATGTGTAAGGAGTCTTTTGGAAATGCGGTACCATATAAGAATTTCCAATTCTTCAAATTGCTATTAAAATTATAATTACCCCACGAGATGTTATTATCTCTTCTCATCTGTTATCAAAATACTTGTAATACTGTTTGTTAAACCAATTTTTCAGTGCACACCTGTACATCTTCTATTAGCATTGATCTTGTTTGATTTCTGTAATTTTTTTTTTCATGCTCTGTATGTTCTATTTCAAAAAAGAAAGCTTCCCTGTCAGCTAGCCCTAAGACAGATGCATATACATGCAAGAACTGTGGCAGACTCTGCCGCTCCAGAATTGGCTTCAGCAGTCATTCCAGATTCTGCCCCGTCTCAAGACGAAACCAAAGCCAGTGACTCATCTGGCCGCATCCACTCGAGACAGAAGGAGCCATATGTATGCCCAATTCTGGGTGCTGCTGTTGTGAAGAAATGCATTTTTATTTCTGTCATACGCTATTTGAGATATGAGGCTCTTTTGTGGCCCTGTGTATGTCCAGATATTGTCTGTCAGTGCTAAATATTTCTTGGGGGGGGGGGGGGGGGGGGGGGGGAGGGGGCTTAAGCTATAGTCTGTACCTGCAGGTAAATCTGGCCCTGAGTATGTCGCCTGTTCCCCACCCTTTTTCTGTTCAAGAAAATTTACCTTTCTACCTTATTGCCTAGATCATGTAATAAACAAGAAATTACGATAGCCTAACATTTCTTAAGATTTAATAATAAGATTCAAATGATCACAAATGATAACCAGCCTAACTTAATAAATAATTATAGGAGGGCTGCGTGGCCGTGTGGTAGGCATCTCGGACCTTCCTCACCCAGACATACCGCCGTCATTCCCTACCGTCTATTCAGAGGCTTGTGCCGGCGATGTTCACACTCTTCATCTTCGAATGGATGTTCGAAATAAGTTTAAAAAAAAAAAAAGTCTTTTAATTAAAGGGCTGTCATTTTTTATGTTTTTTTGCGTGATTTTTAATTTTGTCCAGTGTTATACCTTACTGCCACATTACATGTATATATGCCAGTATTATCATTGATTCGACAGTAATAGTTACAGTATAGTCTTTGGTTGAATCGTCTCATGTAGATCTTTTACTATACAGCCTATCAAGAATGTTTTAAATTGAAGCACCCAGTTCTAGCCTAGAATAGTGTGTTAAAACACACAATATTAAGTACAACTAAACAAGTTTTACTACAATTGAATGTTAATGTTTCTAATTTTAGTCTGTTTTTGTTTTTTTGGTTTTGCTTTTTCTTTACTCTGCTTATCACGAGACCAATGTTACATAAGTAAGGGAGACAACTATATAATTATTTTAATGTGTCTAAAGGGAGACTAGTAAAAACAAAACTTTTCTTTTTGATGAATCATTTTCTTCATCAAGTAATAAAAAAATTAATGTAGCTCTTATTTTTTTATCCATCAATTGTGTCCATATTTTATTGAACAATTACTTTTCTCGTTACTGAAATTAATCATTTTGTAAAATATTGAATGAAAACTTAAGACTACTACGTGTACCTATGTAGTTGGCCTCTGGGGCGAATTCAGCTCAAATAGAAGTATAAATCCTGCCGTTGGACTTCTGAATACCGCAATATTATACAGTCCTATCTACACTAATATATACATGCCGCTAGACACTAGAAGGGAAAAGTAAAAGCGCTTGTTCTGGCTACACATCTCTCCTATTAACTTCGACTTACTTGGCCATAGATAAGCACAAACGTAGGCGCACACACACACACACATGTAGAATGTAGATGTTACATATTTATTATCCAAGGCTTTTGATAGTTCGTTTATCCATTTATAAAAGGCAACTCAACGAGGGTCAACATTAGCAAATTATGTATATCTGAGACAGTGGCTTCTGTTCTTCACAGATGGAGTCTAGGCCTTAGTTTCACCTTCCCTTCCCGAAATTGCATCACCATCTTATCGTTATGCATATCTCTTTTCTTTTTATTTTTTAGTTCCATGACTCCAGGCCTCTAATTCTCTCTAGTCGCTTCAGCCTGGTGCCACTCTCTTATCACTGATTTCAACAGTCTGTCCCAATCAAGGTCCCAATAGTGGACGTACTGTTAACAAATGGAACGGCTCGCTGAATGAGTAGCATTACATTTTAACAATCAGACGGACTCCTTGTAAATGAATTGCTAAATTAAAGAAAGCAAAATCCTCAATCAAAGCAATTCATAAGTAAGTTTTGAATGCCATCTCACCTGTCCTTTCGTCGTAAGGTTGCTGTGACAGCTCACGTGACCAAATCCCTCCATTTGTTCCCACAGCAGCTGTCCAGGATATCAAGGGAGAGGCTGGCCCATATATTAATGTTATCCAGCCAGATGTTCTTTGAACGACATCTTCTTCGTTCTCTCTCCACTGTACCTGAATGTGGAATTTTTCAAATAAACTGTTCAGAAAATTTTATGCCAGCGCTGGGTGTGGCTAAAATATGTAGGTTACAGCTGGGGCTGCGTAGCCACGGGAATACTGCATTCCTTATTTAATTTTCGGACTCGAAGACAAGCCTAATTTGTCTGCTTATTGTCATTCTGTAGGCCTCTTTATCTGTAAAATGGGTGTTTTGGCAGCTCTTTCTGTGATGCCGATACTTTCCGACGTACACACACAAGTACCCTCATCAAACAATATAGGCAAAACTAACAAAACAACCTACTCACAAAGACAAATGCACTATAAACAAATTAAGCAAATTGTAAGGCAACTTGTAAATAATCAATGCATATAAAATATCTTCCAATTTTTTCATATTTTTTTTTTTTTTTTTTTTGTAAAAAAGGACGTCTATTATTTTTCTTATGTAGTCAACTATTGAAAATATTGAATTTTATTATGTTGTAAAACTTTATTATTAACATATAAAGTTATTTTTTATGAGCCTTTATTTACAATGTATTTATAGAAACTATTTATATGAATTATGTATTATGTCTGTCATTTTGAAATGACATGTCCTGAACACTTACAGCCATGTTGGCTTAGGTTTCTAGACATTTTAATCTGTTCTTAGTGTTTCCAAGGGGGAAGTAACTTAATTGTTCAAAGTTGATTTTTATTTTGTTATATCGATGGTGCCTTCTAGAATCAAGATGAATACATTGTGTCCCTTTCTTTGACAGCTTCATATTTTCGAATAAAACAATTTATATATATATACATATATAATTCATATGTGTTCGTTGTTATGGAGAGTATGTGCGTGTTTCTGACGAAACCAAATAAAAAAGGTGAGCGGATGATTTGGTTGTGTAGGGTGAATAGATTTTGATAAAACCGTAATACAAAAGAGAGAATGATTTAATTGTGTAGGCTAAATAGATTCTGATGAAACCATAATAAAGGTGGGCGGATGATTTGGTTGTGTAGGCTGATTACATTCTGATGAAACTATGAGATAATCTGTCATTCACGTTATTAAAGACTGGTTTGAAAATTGAAGTAGGGAAACAAACGACAGACGTGTGAGAGAAAAGACGTAAGTTTTTTATAGTAAATTTTATCTTGTTTTAGGTATTTTGGACTTTCTACCTACATCTATATTGAAGTGTTATCATCGTCATTATATTTCCTTTAAGTTCCTCATGGAACATAGGGCCTCAGTAAAAACACGCCGCTTTCCACGGTCTCTAGCTAGTTTTTTTTTTTAATGGCTTCCCAGCTCTTTCCTGTCCTCTCGGCTTCCTCTCGTGCACTGCGTCGCCGTGTTCTTTTTGGTCTTCCTCTACGCCTTGTTCCTTGGGGGTTCCACGCTAAGGCCTACCTAGCTCTGTTGTTGGTATCTTTTCTCAATATTGAAGAGTAATCCGTGTCTATCCGTGTTACATCGAGTTTTGTTCCTACAAGAAGTTTGTGGAACTTTAATTCAAGTTAGAAATGAAGAATTAACTACGCCCTACATTGGTTAAGTTGTACTAGATCTTTAGAGATGCCTTTCAAGTATTGACATTTATCTTGTTGTCAAATATTGTTCCTCATCCTCCTATGCCCTGTTTCAAATAATCCAACTTTCTGTGTTCGTCCAGTTTCAAATTTTCTCCTACCAACCTTGTTTATCCTGCTTCAAATATTGTCTCTTTATCCTTGTCTCTGATGTTGTCTCTTGGGCCACAGACACAGATGACCTTTACATTATCTTCCCCATAGATCGCAAGGTCTGAAAGGGGAACTTCACTTTTTTTCTCCAATGTTTTTCTATCATTGTTTTAAATTTTCTCTGTATCCTTGTCTCTAATATTTTCCTACTATCCTTGTTTATCCTGTTTCAACTTTTTACCATTGCTAACACTCTGGCGATCCGATCTTTCATTAAGCCAGGGAGTCAACCAGTAAACAGTAAATTGTTAAAGTGACGCGTTTAAGATCTCAAAAGTAGTTGCAATTACCTTGAAATGAACAGGACTTTAAGTGCTTTCAAAGTGAAACAAACACACCAATATAAACAAACAAGTTTGCCCATACTTAGTATGAATGAGTCAGACTTTATCTATGTCAGACTATATACACACACAGACATACGTTTAAGCACAGCTTAAGACGCAAATAGCGAAGGTCACTAAATATCAGTCTTTGTATTGTTATAGTGTTGCTTTTTTTTTCTCTTCAAAATTCAATTTTTATTTTGCAGACTTTATTTTTAACGCATGCAAATAGTCAATAGAAAACCGAAGAATTGCATGAGCTTAATATACTTCCGGGTCTTCTGGCCAAAATGATGTTTACAGAGAGACATGGAACACAGAGACGCAGAGATTGACCTGTTTATGTATTGTGATTGTTTATTGGAAGTCAGCGGATAGACTATTTCTGTTTCTTTCGATTCAATGGTGGGATTTCGGTCTTATCAAGGAAACGCCCAAATATAGGTAATGGATACGTTAGTTAACAGGTGAATGAGAAACAGGAACTTTTCTAGGTCGTCACCGTTTAATGGCTATGGAGTTGGGGGTTGCAGAGGCGGCCTTACCAGTACACAGAGCCGTGGGGGCGTTTCATGTGTGGAGCCCACAAGAGCGGAAAGATAATACCATACTACAAATCTCACAAGCTTGCTCACCTCTGTTGATGTACCAGCGGGCCTTATTATTGTATGAAAGGTAGAATCTAAGTAATATCTTATGCAGAAACCATTACCTCCCTTTAACCAACTATATTTCTTCTGTATCTATCCGTTTCTTAGCATACGCCGTCACATCTTTCAGTATTTATGTCTCTCATTTCTCTGCCACTCAAAGCAGTCCTTAGTATTATCTATTCAGTACATACACGGATGTAAAAAAAAACAACACTCTCCAAATAGTATGTTGGTGGGACTCCAGGGTGCTCAGAAACACATTCAAGGATACGACTAGTCTTGGAACAGATGGAACTGGTGCCTGCGGGGGTCTTGCCATGTATGAAGACAGGCAGACCCTACAGAACGCTACCAGATACCTGGACCGAGCTGTAAGGGATGAATCCCACCACGGAGTGTAGGTGCTTAAAAAGGGTGGGACTGTGTCCAAGTATCCTTCTCGCGGAGTCCACCTAAGACGCAGGGTCTGGAGCGGTTGGGCTACTCTCCCCCACCCCTCCATAATCTCTGCATCTGTGTGGAGGATACAAGGAAATTGCTAGAGGAGAATGAAAATTACCATTTTCTTCTGCGATGAAGTCTTTCGTGGACCTCTCATTGAGAAGGCTGGAGAGGTTTACAACGTAAGAACATGGATGTTTAAGTTATACGTTTTTAATTTATCGTCAGATCTGCTCCGATATTTGAGGGCTTTGGACTAAAAGACATACTCTAAATAGTGAAATTGGGCGCCTGAACGCTAAAAGAAGAGATCGACGTGATTTGTCAATGTTGATATATCTATTTCCGAATCAAACAAAAATGATTTGAATAGCTAATAAATTAACTATGAATAAGTATAAATTTAGCTTTGAAAGCTTCTGTTTATAAAATGTTCGGAAATTGCTGGCTTTTTCTTCACTAAGTCAAGACATCGGCAAATAGGAAGCAGTTTCTCAATGCTGTATAGTTGTAAATACATCTCAATGAGTCTAACTCACTTTTCAAAAAATTGAGAAATAAAGTAAATGCAAAGCAGGGGAAATAATAATGAAAATACTATCATCTGCAGGGTTTCTCTGCCCTTGTCAATTAATTTATAGGTGAATATATATACCACGGAGAGCGATTCCATTTAACTTTGCATAAGAAAAGATAAGATAAATAAGATTAGATGAGTTATATAAAATATGATAACATCAGAGAAATATCTTGCTGGAAACAATGAAAAACGTGACTATCAACATTAACAAATATCAACCCATGAACTCTTGAAGTTGATATCAAGTCTGCATAATTTCTTTATTAGTGTCCAAACAATAGAACATAGTAAAAATTAACAAACACACACACACAAACAGACACACACTTAATCAAATACAAACAATACATATACATAACAAAAAAAAAACACAAACACATTAACACATGCACACTAAAACACAGGTGATATTAAAACTGTATCCACTCGTATACAAAGTGTAAAGCACGTATAATTACTATCATCAATATATATTCCTATGTACAAATTCACGTAAAAATAATACATTTACATTCAGCTATTATATTACATTAATGTTATAATACATGCAATAAGCTTCATTTTGTCATACATGTATCTTCATAATATTTTTATCATACATGTTTTATATTAAAGGAACATTTGTATATTCATACAGGTATTACAGTATTATTTGCATTAACATGCGTGTATTAACATACGGTTTGTACTATCATACATGTATTACAGTAATGTTAGAGCTATCATTCATGTAGTATTATGGTGTTCGTTATATGGTACACAATTAAGGTCTCTTAGCCATGTACCATTTTTCAACTTGGATCAACAAGTTATAGAAGGCCTCAACACTGACCTGCGACGTCGCATCCCGTGGACAGTTTAGACCAATAATTCGTTGACACGTCACCTGTCGTGAAGTTGGACCTGTGACGTGGCGACAAGCTATTGGTCTAAACTGCCAACAAGTAGCGACATGGCAGGTCAGTGTTGAGGCCTTCGATAACGATGGGTCTAGGACCAAGCCATTGCACAATATAAAGTAGATGCACATACAGAGACCAGTGTTAAAAAAAAAGGGGAATCACAACAAAAGCACTCCTTGGGGTTATATTCCTTAACACCTATAAGGTACGGACAGGGAGGAATAGAGGCAGGTAGAGGGGGAGGGTATAATTGTGAGAACCAGTGCAGAGAAAATAAAACAAGTGTAATTAAGTGTACGATAGAAGTAGAAACAGACTGTCCCACAATGCCTGGTATCCAATGACGCTAACAGCGTACCTAACTTCCATTATGACAACAATATTCCTACTATCACGGACTTCACTGTTGAACTGATGGGGAAAAAAAAAAGAAAAAAAGAAACTTCAAAAAGAATTATAAAAAAATAAATTCCATTTCATAGAAAATTTTTAAAAACATGTTTTGCATGCTTCTGGTGTTTTTTTCGCAATTGAAGATAATCTACTTCCTAGTCCAAGCCTCCCGCAGGGCTGGTAGGATATGGACCAGGGACCATCAAGAAAACAGCACGTCCAGATAGGTATTTTATAATTTGTAATGAATACTTATATAACAAAAGTAGATTTAATTAATGCACATTTTAGATAGTGTCTTTTTTACAACAATGTCACAGGATACATGACTGTAAAGGTACTGAATTTAGGTAGAAAGAATTAATGTAATAAAAAAGATTAGAATTTGAGCAATAATTTTAAGAATCTAATTTATTCTATACAGGAAGTTGTAATCTTCCTAGCTTACAAGTCACGCTTATCTGGTATACTAGTTTTGAGTCCAAAAAAAAAATAAATTCCGCAGGGGAAATAACAATAGAAAAAAGATTACCGGTAACATTACATAGATAATCCACCTTAGTGATTTAGATAAAAGGGTGAGGCTAACTACAGTAAGCAAATGTATCTTTTATTTTATTTTTCTCAAATTAATACAGAATGTGGTACGCAGTGCTCATGAATTTCATTTCATAATTATTTATACATTATTACAATATGTACATGTGAAAAAGGTTTTACAAATTTACATGGTGAGTGAAATAAATTATACTTGCATTTTAACAACGTGTGTGATGTCATTTATAAGCAATTATTTTAAAAAATGACACATTACATAAACATGATGATTGTTAATACATACAAGATCAATAGTCGTTTGTGCTCTATTTCTATATGTTTTATAAGGTTCGCATAAATGGCTTAAATGGTCTAGTATTACACAAGATTTAAAATGAGTTCAGTCAAATGTCAACTTTTAAATAGATAATAGACTCTAATTTTTAATAACCACAAACAACACGCGAGGCTCTGTCTAGAATATCTTACGAAAAAAATATACAACACAGTTACACAATTGCAACACACAAAGAAGCACCCACATTAAGACACACACAGAAACACACGATAAAATGAGGTTTACAAAAATCTAATCACTTAACTCCTGGCTTCTATCAAATAAATTAGTTGTGATTACCTAACATCAAAGGCTGGAATAAGGATTGATGAAATGGTTAATTTACTAATCATTTGCTAATGTAGTGTAAGAGTTTTTTTGTTGTTTTTTTTGTCTAAATGTACTCGCTTGATGTCCCCCTTCTTTAAGTTATTACATTAATAATTACAATAATGTAAAGTTAAGTAAAGTTCTCCTTTCAGATCTTTTCATCTATAGGGCAGATGATGTAAAGGTGATCTGTTTCTGTGGCCAACGGTTAACGAGGGTGTCATGTGGCCAGCACAACGACCAACCACCTTTACTTTCCCCAATTAATATCAGGTAGCCATTAGAACTGGGTGGACTCAGAGGCACCCTTAAGATCACGAAGGTAAAAATCCCCAGTCTTCAAGAGGATTCAAACCCGGGGACCCCAGGTTCGAAGCCAAGCACTTTACCAGTCAACCACAGCACCTCCAATTGCTATTTTGTACGGTAGAAAAAACAATTTAGTTTTAAAAAAAACAAACAGTTTATTTCTTCTCAAAATGTTGATTATCAAGTATTTAAAGTGAGACTCTCTTTCCTTCCCGTCTCTGTTCTTCTGATATTTTCTTTCTTCTCTCTTTTGTTCTCTCCCCCAGCATCCCACACTCTTCCCAACATTTTCTCTCTTTTAGTTCTCTCTCTCTTTATTTGTTGGATGTTTCTTTTCTTTTTTTAATGTTTCTTTTTTTCTAGATGTCTCATAATTCTTTTCTTTTTCAAACTTAAAAAAAAAAAACACACAAAAAAAAACGCGTCTCTCTGCATTCTTAGGCAATAGGTAAACTTGGAAGTAACGTTGGGCCTCCGATTGGTGGGGGGGGGGGGGGGGGGGGTCATACACAGGGTGCTAATCATTTTTTAAAATTATTATTGGAGTACACAAGGTTTTTAATAAATTACGTACTTTTTAAAATTTTTAATGTTTCTATTTAATTTGGGGTCCACCAAATTCACTTCGCCTCGGGCCTCCAATTATCTAAGTCAGTTATACCAACGCCTGCCAATGAGCCTTTCCCCTTGAGGACAAATAGGGAAAAAAACAACACATAATCACTCAAGAAAAACCCAGTTCTCACCATAAAGTAATTAACTACGTTGAAGAGCCTCGAAGTGAACCTAATGTTTTGTACACAAAACCACACTCATGCAAGAAAAAAACCCCACATTATTACATAAGAAAACCCCAGTTTTTACCCTAAAATACGTTGAAGAGCCTCGAAGTGAACCTAATGTTTAGTCTACACACAAAACTACACACATGAAACTAACGAAGCTAACACAAGTCTAGATCTAAATGAGTGGAGCACAACTTACTCACGTTGTGCTGCTTTATACAATTACCGGTACTCGAACGCGCCATTCGGTTATTTATAGACGTCACATGACCTTTTTTGTTAGGGCCACGTGACATAACAATTTTTGTTAATAAGTCAGCATTAGTAAAAGAAAATCTAAAAAAATACTAGCACAGCATAAATATTCCACGAATTACATTTAATGCGATTTAATTTGACAGCGTTAAAACTATATAATGGAAATGTACATTTCACACGAAAACATGATTTGGAACTTAAAAGGACTTCAGCACAAAGAGGCTACCCAATGCTAATAGATTTGTTAAGCCTGTTTAGTTGACTAACTATTTATTCTAAACAACATGGGCTTGGGTTTATAACCTTAAAACTGTTTCACTAGCAAATACAGAAAATACCTGTGTTTTAATATTATGTAAATTCAGTGTAAGCATGGGCAGAGATGTAGATACGGAGACAGCAAGATGGAGGAAAAAGAGAGAGTGAGAGCGATTGAGAAAGAGAAAGATGGAGAGATAGAGATGGCGAGGGAGGGGGAGAAAAGGAGTGAAAAGAGGGTCAAGAAACAGAGAGGTGGAGAGAGATAGAGAGGATAAAAGGTAGCGAATGGGAGACAGGGAGGGGTAAGGAGACATACAGATAGAGGGTCAAACGTTTAGTTTTAAACTGTTAAAACGAAATTTTTTTTTATAATTTTGTGATCTATTCAGGCTAATTTCTTATGCATTTGTTATTTTTTAAAAATGCCACTATTCACAGCAATATTGTGTATAAATGGTATTAACTAAGCATTGCACAACCAGGCCAGTTTCATTATATACAATGCACTGAACATAAACCATTTCATTTCACTATAACAACATGCGTCGAAATTCGTTGCGGTAATGGACTTCATTATTCTCCACAAAGTAAGCATATTTTACTAATATATTAAATTTGACTGATATTTGTCACATTTCTTTAGGCAAAGCATACATGGAGCTGGTGATACAAACTATAGCGTAAGAGAAAGGGGATGCCCATACTCATCTCACGAATAGTGGATTCAAGGTTTTAGAAGAACATGTTGTTTTTCCCAGGGTAAATCTAACCCTTGAGCTCATTACTGCACCTTATGTCTCTATAGATGTAACGTCTCCTCAGTAGAGTTTTCTAAAATAATTTTATAACCAAAACGTCATGATCAGTTCATTGGCTCCTCTATAAATTGTAGTGTGACACGATTCCTTTATACTTTTCTTTGTTTTGTTTGCTGTGCGTGTATCGGGTGTTTCCTTAGAGCTGAAGATTATTACAATCTAGCCCAAATATCCTGCAGGACGGGGGGGGGGGGGAGATAGCGGTGGTCAGGGTTTGAACCCGGGACCATCGAAACGACAGTCCAGAAAACATACTACAAGATTAGGCAACCATCCTATTAGCTTTAAGCCTAAATGACCATTATAGAATGATTCATTATCTATAAATAGATTGTGGCAGAATTACACATAACGTGTTTCTAAGCGATAGGGAATGAGTTAACTAATTATATTCATTATTGGAGATTTTCACCATAAACTAATGAATGTCAAGGATGCTAAACGTTACTGTTTCCTAGTAAGTAAAAAAAAAATAGTTGGGCTATGATTTTAACAATACAGACTAGCTTCGTATCAAATCTTCTTCATTACCGCTACTTATTTACCCATTTGTATTTAAATACGTTTTTAGTCCTAAAGTGAAAGTCTAATACTTTACACAATTTGCAATTATTTTGTAAAACAGACAGAAGTCCTAAGAAAATATGATTCCGCAGTGATGCCAAATGCACAAAAACTATATACTTTAAAAAAAAAATATATAGCTTATTAAGACTTTTGTTATTTTGTACACCGGATATACCAAAAAGGAATCTATTTATATTACTTCCACTATGTTTGAAAATTTCCCAATTTTTTTTCTTCTTTCACGATATTTTTTATTAAATGAAAAAAACGTCATATCTTAGTAGGGAAATGTCGGGCAGCAAGAATAAAGGTACAATTGTGAAAAGTTTACAACAACAACATCTACACACACACACCTGTACACATGCCCAGGTGTGGGTGGAGTTGATTTGAGACATGGAAAACATTCAGTGGTGAATGATGTACTGGACATGAATTGAGCAAAGATAGGTGCAAGATGGAGGCGAAGTGACCCTTGGTGGACTAACTCAGAAGTAAACAGACAGCAGTTAACAAGGAGTGCAGAAATATATGCATCAGCAACAGAGTACGCAATGGTTCATTTAGTCATCACAAAATCACAAATCGAAAAAGCATATACATAAAAAACAAAAACAAAAAATCTACAAAGATAATATAAGGCAAATAAACTAATAAGATATAATCTACCAGTTGCACTTTTCAAGTGCAAAGCCTCGTGTCTTTAATATTTGAGATGAACTATTTTGCTACTTAATTGTTTTCCTGCCATTAGCATACAAAGCTCTGAAAGCAATATAAGAAAATAGCCTAGAAGAATATTGATAGATCTTGCCATAATGAAAATGACTTAAAACCAAGTTTCGACTAGCGTTCTTCCTGTCTACAGAGTATCGGCCCCTTTAAAGCTCTACATCGCATGCGTATATTAGATGACCGTGATGTCATGTGGACAAAACATGGACTTTCACGTACACTTTAGAGCTGGATAGACTCAGAGAGCAAAGTTCAAAACCCCAGTCTTTAACGGAGTCTCCCACTCCTGGCCATACGCTTTAACGCTAGGCCTCCATGCCCCCATGAGCACTGAAATGGGAAACTTGAAAAAAGATACAACATTTGTTCTCAACGTAGTGTAGACTTAAAACAATCAATTCATTGTTTTTATATATTTCAAATAAAATCAGAATCAGCCTTGGAGCCTTGATTTCTGTCAGTCTGTGTCTTATGTTATTAACCTCTTTATAATCTAGTCATTTGAAATACAAACAAAACAACAACAAAAAAAACCCCAAAGAAACAAAACGCTTATCTGAACATTGTATATCAATTTGATATGTTTCTCTCTCTCTCTCTGTATATATAAATATATACACAAAAGCAAGTCAAATGTTCAAGTCTTTACGAATACGCATCTATCGAACAATTGATCACATAATCAAGTAGTTTTTATTGCGTCAACCGTATACACAAATATTAACATGCAATGTTTCAAAACAACTAATTTATATGCATCAATCTAAACAAAACAACAACAAGATGCAGACAGCCAGCACTTGTGTTAAAACATATCTGTTGTAGAAAAGTATCACAGTAGAGGAGTTGAAGTATCACACAGTCTTGGATCAAGAAGTGAATTTGTTACAATGGTAGATAACAATTTACACGGACAAGAACATATGATGCTTTCACTGTTTCACATGATGGGGGTCAACGACACAGAGAATCAAGTGCACAATTCATTACGAAAAGAACAGATTGTGGACACAATTCATTGCGAACACAATAGATCGTGGACACAATTCATTGCGAACACAACAGATCGTGGACACAATTCATTGCGAACACAGCAGATTGTGGACACAATTCATTACGAAAAGAACAGATTGTGGACACAATTCATTGCGAAAACAACAGATTGTGGGCACAATTCATTGCAACACAATAGATTGTATATACAATGGATAAAGGAATGAAGGAAACAATACATTTCGAACATTATGGCTCATGGACAAACTGGCTCATGGACAAACTGGCTCATGGACACACTGGCTCATGGACACACTGGCTCAGGACTCACTGGCTCACGGACGCACCGAATCACGGATAAAATGTATCTAGAAACTTTAAACCTCGGTAACAAAGAATCCGGACACAAGGCATAAGTGCTAATCAAGAATCCATTTCAATCACACGGTCACGGATAAAGTTAACTTTGTAGCCAAGTATAACTGCAATAGGTTTTACACGGCCAATCTATCGAGGCGGACAATAAGGTCATCCAATAGAATAAAATATATAATCCATTATGTATGACACATCACAGAAAAGCTGTATTATTTGTATGTGTTATTGACAAAACTGATCCATGGAGCTTTTATAAGACCTCTGTGAATGTATTTGTATAGTTGCTTTAAAAGACCAAGCTACAAATTTAATCTTCCTGACCTGGTGAGCCTGCAGCTATCACTATGTCTCTAAAGTTTAAAAATAAAGTACTGTCATCTCCCGCTTTCTCACAAGCGTCTCTCAGTTTCCTTATCAGATATTACCAACTCTTTCTGTCTCTCTAGCGATTTTTTTGTATCAGTATGGCATTATAACAACATTTACATTCACATTGGTTTATAAATCATCGTTTATAAAGATGAACATCTCAAATCTATAGCCCTTCAATAATTCCATCAACTTTGTAATAAAAAAAAATTCGGACACATGAACAATAATATATTAATTTTACTATCGACCACAAATAGAACATACATATCTGATGTAAATATTGTAATAAACCCTAAACACAAACATAGACGGACATGACAACCACCAAATTGCATAATTGGAAATTAAGAGTTTAATTGTTACCTCCAAATGGATTTTAACGATGTCCATTGTATAACGTAATATGGTTAAATAATTCAACAGATAGCAAGTAGAACCAGAATGTTTACCATTAATCGTTACTAGATTAATCTAGTGGCAACATATGCTTTAGCGTAGGTAACCCACGTTCTTCGGGGCCTAACTAAAGATATCTCATCTTCTATTACTTTGAAGAAATAGCAAAGGAATAATTACCTAATGTCGTCAACAACATCGGCATAGCTAGTGAGAAAGTTGGATTCATAGGGGGCCCCATATCTCAAATAGCCTAGGACCCTATCAGGTCCAAATCCGGTTCAGTGTGTTAACAGTAATCTCAAAAAAGAAATAAATTGTTTAACACTGTTATTGCCACTAAATAATGTATTAAAATATGCAGCATTACCGTTGACCCCTATTGTAAGGAAAAAAACAACCCTTGTCCCCATATAACCATCCAGTGGACTGTTCCTGCAATATGCCAGAGAGTAATATTATGCACAATGACGTGTTAATTTTATTGAAGATTTTCATACTTTAAATTTATTCATAGTAATCTACACTTTGTTTAGAAATTATATTTTATACATTTGACATTTAATACGGCAGTGCTAAAAAAGATGCACAAAGGCACCAATCTTTTAAAAAATCAAAATATAAAAGATTTTTTTTTTTTAGGGAAAGTACCAATGATAGATAGTTATTAGTCTACTGCAAGATTATAACCCATTTTCTATAGAAGATAGATTAATTATATTACCATTAATTAATTAACTAATTGGCTTTTTAAAAAAACGATTAATGTGTTGTCATCGACAATGCATGACTTTGCTACAAAGTTTCAACTTGATCCGAGAATTGCAAGTGGGAAATGAAATATCTGTCAACAATCCAGACAGACAGACAGACAGACTGACGGAGTGAGTTAATATTAAGCTTTGACAAAAAGTATAGTTATCAATACATCCGGATTCTGTACACTGGATTCACCTCTATTTTATAAAAATTTCCAAAAGCGTGAAAATTAAATATAAATAGATGACAAATATAGAATCTAATTTTAAAAAATGTTGACATCAAACAATGTTAACCAAACATATAAATAATATTAAAGTATTTTTTTTTCCTTTAAGATTGTCGCCTTTTTTAAAAAGTTCTAAATATCTTTCATGTATTCTCAAAATAAATGTATTATTTTCAAAGGGATGTTCTGTTGTGTTTTTTTTTTTCATTTTACACTGCAATAAACAAACACATACACAGTCAACAACACGAACACACACACACACAGACACGGATTGATCATTTCTTCTATAATCAAGGTATTAGTGTTGGATCTTTTGCTAATTCCATCCGAGGAAACAATTTCTCTGATTTTCTTAGACTCAAAAACATCATAAACCAAAAGGCTCTGTCAAATGAAGTCTGTCATTTCTCGAGATAGATTACTTGGATAGATTACTTCGTAAAAGAAAAACACATTCAAATCTGAACGAGAGAGTTTCATAAGCTAGGTCAATTAGTACAATGCAGATCTATTTTGATTCTTAAAGACATAGTTAAAGTATGTAATATGAATATATATAGCTCTATTTCATATAATGTTAAGCATTAAATTGATATTGGGTTGCTATTTGGTTTGTTATTGGATTGATGTAGGATTCAAATTCTCGGGAAAATACCCAGAGAAAGGGGAAATAACTAAAACATAGGAGCTATCTCGAGACTGTCTCTTTGGAAGTTTTCCCAATAAACTAGACAAGGACGCTAAGTTGAACTTTTAGTTTGTAAACGAAATAGAAAAGAATTCAACTATAACTTTAAAAATATCTCAATGTGAGTCTGTTGGTTTTCCTATTGATTCCCCTTTATTAGAGCTCGTTAGTTGCCCATTAATTTTTGAAATATGTGTAAGTCATTGAGTGAATATTTAACTCTTTCTCTCCTAACTGACGATTCCAACGATAATTCCACCAGAATGTGGTAAATAATTACGGAGAGAAAGAGTTAATGCTTCCCTTTAGACTGAAATTATTTAGTGCTGCGAACGGAAGACCTTGGAGAATGGACCTCATTCACCAATCGTAAACAAACAACATTTAGTCACGTAATAATATTGATAAAACAACCAAAAAAACTGTCATGTGATAGCCATTGTGCATAAAAAATTAGACCGTAATGTGTATAGAAGAGATAGAGAATCACGTGTCAAAATGTTGTTTGTTTACGATTGGTGAATGAGGTCCATTAGGTTCTGACTTGCTTAAAAATGCACCAAAAATGTGTATAGATCTTTAAAAAAAATGAAACATTATCAACCCTTCGTAGATTTTGTACTCTGTATACACCAAAAAAGCGAGTTATTTCTAGTTTTTACCGCCAAATATCAGGTTCTGAAATAGAGCGAAAACTATGGAAAATTAGTCACCTCGGATTGTAATCCAGCTCTTGTTACTGTAAAAACGTGTACAGTTTACTGACTTGAAATTATAGGATCAAAGTAAAACAATAATTTTACTATCTTAATAATATCAAGCGTCGGCCACTAAGTTCATTTAGCACCATGTTCATTAGCTTCATCTGAGGTCTTTTTTTTTTAAATGAATATGATTCGTTGATATTCTTATCAGTACCCTGGGTCGTCCCAACTAATATATGCAAAATGTAATTTGATTATTGCACGGATTAGTGTCCTATTTGTAGTCCACAAATGTTTGGCAATTTAAAAGATTTACGCAACTCTCCGGGGTGTCTAGAGAGTTTAGAAAACTTAGTTAAATTACCATAAATTAAGATCATTTTAGTGGTAAAAAAACGATTTTTCAGTTTTTCTGCAATCGTCCCCATCAGCATATTTAACTTTAAGGATATAAGGGAAATAAGTTTAGAAATCATGAGATATAATCATGGCGATATTTCAAAGCTTCTCCGAGCGGATGTAACGACTGTAGGGGAAATAATTTTTTTATAAAAAAACAACTTTTAACATTTTATTTTGGTTTTGAGATGTTGCATAAATGCTCTAAGATGGAAATATTATAAAACAAGTTTAAGACTTCAAGTTCAGGTTATGCCCATTTGCTTGTTATCAAGCATTTATTAACTCACTCCGTCCGTCTGTCTGGGCAAAATCATTTACACGCTACCTCTCCCACTTCCCATTCTCGGATCAATTTGAATCTTTGCATAAATTATACGTTGCAAATGTACTTGACACAATAAATTGTGTATTAAGGAGTCGTAATTACTTATATCTGTTTTATATGGAAAATGTACTAAATAGGCAACGACACCCGTCACAGTAATAACGCAAAGTCGCAACAAGCTAACAGCCTAAAAATTGTAAGCTAATAGTAGACTAATATGACTTTCTATTTTTCAAAACATTTTCGCATACTATGTCGTCCTATGATCACAGAGGCTCTATTAACCGCATCATTTCTGAATTGTAGGTTTAGTATTACTATTTTTTATTTTAAAATTTTATTAACGCCTGAGTGTTGTTTATTTGTTGTTGTTTTTTTGTAAGTATTTATTTTGATACTTAATTATTTTCTTTTTTATTCTTTCCGTATGCAGAAGTCGCAATGTACTGTATACAATTTTTGTATTTCCTTATTTTGTTGGAAGGTGAGTATTGTTTGATAAAACAAAAGCTTATACAATGTTGTAATAGATGTGGCTGGACAAATATTATAATACATGTTTAATACATTGATTTCCTTTTTCATTCCACATATCGGAAAATTGTTTCTAAAAGCTTGACATTTTCTCATGTTTTTTTGAAATTCGGAAAAAGTAACAATACAAATTCCTAAACAATGTTTACACCAAGTCGATGTTTAAATAAAGCCAGTAATCATAAAATACAAAACCAAGGGCAACCACTAACCTAATCTTTTACGTTTTCACCATAGACATCTATAACTAGAGACTGGAAAAAGGAAATAACTTCATGTAACCTGAAAACATGTATATCTATTGTTGTCGGATTTCAGAATTCTGAAAAACTGAAAAATTGCATGATCTTCAGTCTTAGAGATGAAACAAAACTCATAGACATAAATAAAGTACACAAAATTGCAAATCACAAATTTTCGTTTCATAAAACTCTTTTATCGGCCAGTCTATATTTATTAATGTCTATGGTTTTAACCAATGAGATTTAGGGATACGTTTTTATTACGATTTACACTTCCTGTATTTATTTTTCTGCATACAGTGCAACATGGTACGAATGCTTTCAATAAGAGGATGCGCAACTCAAGTGCCGCCATAGAGAAAACAAACTGCATGGATACCAATGGTTGTGAACTTTTGTCTTATAAAATAATAACACATTCAAATTTTAAGTATACTAGTGCTTGGGTTTTTTTTTTAAATGGAGGTTGGTAGTTTGTTGTTGTAATTAAAGATGTAATAGTTTTATGAGAAACCACAGACAAGTATAACTACCGTATTGTAAGAACAACACACAGGGGAAGATTACAAATTCTACAGACTTACATTTCTGTGGGAGTGTCCTCCAGTATGAAGGTTTAGAGCAATTAAAACTAATGTAAAGAAAACACTGTCAAAAGTCATCCTTCAGGGTACAGGGAGAACGAAGAAAGGGACGTCCAAAGAAAAGCTGACTGGACAACGTAATGGACTGGCCTCTCTCTTGATGTCCTGCTAAGAACAACTGCTGACTGGGAAAGTCGAGGAACAGATGAAATGAAGGAACACACACGCGGTGATGTGACAAGGTAAAAAATAAATAAAAGTACAACAAACACGTCAACATACGCCCCAAGTGACAGCCTATGAGAGTGACTATATTGTGGATTTGGTAACTTGTTACGTAGCAGGACCTATACTGCTAAACCAATGAGCCTCTTCTGTGGCGAATCAACAGAATGCTTAAAGTTGTCGACTCGGCCATGATTACTAAACAATATCAAACTTAAACAAATCTCAAGATGTGACACAGACTCTACTTATCCTTATACGACTCTTGTTTTTGAAATAACAATATATTTCTGTGTGGTCCTCAAAGCTCTATTCAGACACAACATTAAGGAATTATATTATTAAATAGCATAAGCATAACATAGATTCCAATAATGTTGGTAACAAATTATATAGTAAAACTACATCAGCTAATATGGACGTCGTTAGAAGCAAACCATATCAAGTAACCATTTTAATTGATAAATTCTAATATTTAAATACAGAATTTCAAATATGCACACATCAAACAGATGCAAAAGTTCACTATAGACTTAAGACAGTACAATCCAGTGAAAAATATTATATATATATATATATATATTTATATACAATACTGTTATAGTATTAACAAACGTATGTAATAAACCATGTAATTCTTAAGATAAACAGAATAAATATCTATGACATTGCTGTGGATAATTTCTAACATTCGACTGTGTTTATAGACAATAATGCAATAAGAATTGTAACTGGCAAAAAAAATGTCTTCTTAGTAAAAGCGAAATAGTTGTTTTCACTTGGATGTTTCTATGAATAGCCAATGGCGGCGATCATCTGCATGGGTCAGTGAGCAGCTTCCGGAAGGCTTTCCTAAACTCCGGGTTGAAGATGGTGTAGATGACAGGGTTAAGAAAACTGTTGATGTAGCCCAACCACTGGGCCAGGCTGAAGTAGATGGGGTCAGTGTTGCACGCTGGGTACTCGTCCAGGTCGTAGCGTATACAGATGGCGCTGATAATGTTCAGTGTGAAAAAAGGCACCCAACAGACAAGGAATACTCCTGGAAACAAAATAAAAGGTAGAGTAACGTAAGTTTTTATTAAAGACTGATCTACGGGGGTCATGTAAAGGTCATCTGTTTATATGGCAGACGGCTAAGAGGGAGTCATGTAGCCAGCACAACGACCAACGTTCTTCAAGTATTGTCAGGTACCTAATAAATTGGGTAGACCTAAGGGCCTCCTATAAATTTTGAAATCGGAATTTCCAGTCTTCACCGGTATTCAAACCCAAGAGCTCTCTGTTTGGAAACAAAAAACTTACCCACTTAGCATTCACGTATAAAATTTCACAGGAAACACAAAATATTTTTCTTAATTTCCTATCTATATTGATTTTTTTTCTGTCTCTGAAATGTTTCTACTTTCAATTCACATTTCTCTAACGGGGTGTTTTCAGTTTGCTCAGATAGATAACAGATCATAAATGGCTGCCTGGTAGTGGGGTATGTGTTTCGGACAGTGGTCAGTCTTCAAGTTCAAACCCGCCTCCTTTCACCCCCCTTCCCCAGCCATCTTGCAGTAGGTATGGACAAGGCCATACAAATCTTCATTTCTGAAAGAAAGTATAAAATTTCTAAAGCTACAAAGGCTTAGAGAAACAACTCTCCTTGATCTGTTTTTATCAAAAACATTTACTTGTTTCTCTGACAATATTTTTTCCCTATCTACACATCTCTTTACTTCTCTATCTACACATCTCTTTACTTCTCTATCTACACATCTCTTTACTTCTCTATCTACACATCTCTTTACTTCTCTATCTACACATCTCTTTACTTCTCTATCTACACATCTCTTTACTTCTCTATCTACACATCTCTTTACTTCTATATCCACACATCTCTTTACTTCTTTATCTACACATCTCTTTACTTCTCTTTCTACACATCTCTTTACTTCTCTATCTACACATCTTTTTACTTTTCTACCCACACATTTCTTTACTTCTCTATCTACTCATCTCTTTACTTTCTATCTACACATCTTTTTACTTCTCTATCTACACATCTCTTTACTTTCTATCTACACATCTCTTTACTTTCTATCTACTCATCTCTTTACTTCCCTATCTACACATCTCTTTACTTCTCTATCTACACATCTCTTTACTTCTCTATCCACACATCTCTTTACTTCTCTATCCACACATCTCTTTACTTCTCCATATACACATCTCTTTACTTTCTATCTACACATCTTTTTTACTTCTCTATCCACACATCTCTTTACTTTCTATCTACACATCTCTTTACTTTCTATCTACACATCTCTTTACTTCTCTATCTACACATCTTTTTACTTTTCTATCCACACATTTCTTTACTTCTCTGTTCACACATCTCTTTTCTTCTCTATCTACAAATCTCTTCAGTTCTTTACGCTAATGACCTATGACTCTCTTCCGGGTTGCGGAAGTCGTAACGCGTATTAAAAGAACATTTCGTTCACGTCTCGTTTTGATTTTGGAAGGTGTGCGTTTATGTGCACTCTTTAGAGCGGTGCGAAACATAAGTATCACATAGAGTTAAAGCATAGATATAGTAATATATAGTTCATGTGTTAGGCCAATACGTTTTATGGAAAGGAATGTACATCTATAGCAATATTTAACATATTTACAAAGGGAATATTAGTTAAACACACACACACTTTTTTTTCTTAAAAAACGTATTAAGGGATAAAAATGAAAAAAAAAAAACCAACAAAACAGCAAACAACAAACAACAAAAGTTGGCAAAAACAAAGTATGGCTTGGATTGCGGACGTTTTGAGAGGCACTTAAAACTTCTTGGTAGAGTCAGCTTTAGAAGTGGCTTTAAGGAATCATCAATTGCGCATGAAGCTATTCGATACTTAGCGCATGCGAAGTTTATTTCGAGATTGGACGGAGAGTCTGACACGGATCATCTTCATTAAAATATCATCAAAATATTGTAACCACATCTTCCAAGAGATATTTTGAAATGTACGTCTAGAGACCTCGTTTCAAAGATATCCCATCACGTGTATGGGGTCTACATTCCATAAGAACACGTGCCGGGTGAAGTTGATCCTGAAGTCAAGAGCTTGTTATTGTAATCCCATCACAAAGAGATTATGGAGTGTACCTTGACTTTGGATAGCTTTTTCTAAGAGCTTTGTAAATGCAGTCTCTTTCAATTTCATGCATGTTTAATTAATGTAGTTGTTACGTCATTATTCTTATTCTTATATTTCATATACATTCTAATACCGATTTTTTTTCTCTTTTAACTAATCGGAACATGGTTTTAAATACGAGTTATAGATAAGGCCAATTAAAATTAATTGTTTACTTATTTCGCTTCTGTTACTTTTGTGTTTTTACTTCCTTTACTGATATCGTCTGCTGATTTATGCTTTTATGGTGATTGAGGCTATTATTATTGAATCATCACCTTCACCTGTGGAACCGTTGTGGCACCACTCAAGATCGGCTGACCGTCTTTCTCCAATCCTGTCTTTCGCCTTAAATAGACTTTCTTTCAATGACAGGCTTGTGTCCATTTTTTGTATGTTGTCTTCCAATCTCTTTCTCTGCCTCTTTTTCCTGGTTTGTGGTCTCAACTGGTCAGTGTTGATGTCTCAACTGGTCAGTGTTGATGTCAACTATGACGATTGGTCTCGATTGTGTCTCCGATTATAAGATAGATAAGATAAGAAGATAATTTTTATTGGTCTAATCAAATGGAAATTCAGTTTGACTACAATTTGACTACATATGCGTAACTATAGAAGGATCTTTTCCACGCCCTGTCTTGCCTCACTGTGGAAGTTCCAGATGTATGCTCCCAAAAAAAAACGAGGCACACAAACACCCAGTGAGAGGTGGAAACGACTTACTGTACGAATATATTCGCACGTCGAAGTATAGAGATTTAAAAAGGGGCATCACTTTGTTTAAAGCCGATTAAATTATGTCAAAATATTGAATGTCAAAAAAAAAAAAAAAAGAATAAAAAAAAATGCAAATAAATTTATTTGTTACAAACATCCACCTCGAAAGTTAGAGATGTTCTCTTGAAAAAGTTATTTTAATGAGCTAGAGAAAAAAAATAATTTTGAAAGGATTTTTTTTTACAACGTAAAATAATGTCTGGGTTTAATAAGTTGAAAGACATTTCTCCAAGATGCTGCTCCTATTTGTTTTTCAAGACTTTAAAAAAAAAATATTCCGATAAGAATAATTGAATAACAGTCCGAATTTTAGAGTACAAAATATTTTAATATTTCTGTAAAGATTAGTTATAAATAAATATGTTCATAAGTTTATAGTAAGAATTATTTTTAAATTGGGAAAACAATTTACTCTGTATGCTTTTATTGGTCTTTTAAACCTTAGTTTGGATTTCATCCTAAAAAAAATAAATACATTGAACCAGATTTATGACTGTAAAACGAAATAAAAAAACTGATGTGACTGGGACACTTTTACAAAAAAAAAATGACTATAATTCCTTGAGGGTATTTACATTTTATTCGAGGTATCTCTTACACATGTCCAAAACAATTAATAAAAAAAATCAGAAAATTGAGTTTTATGTTTCCAAAGAAACACGCGGGAAATACTTTTTTTTTTGACCGCCGGTTTCATTCCTTAAAGATTTAGTTACAAAAAAAAATATTTCAGGGGAAACAATCAGTCTTAACTTTCACTTTTTTTTTCAGTTTAAGTCCTTAAGACTCCCTGACAACACCTCTTGGCCTCAAAGTAGGGCGACCGTGGAATCGGTCCTTAGATAAGACGATGAAGGAAGCAAAACAGAACCTCCGCAAGACCAAGTTCATTGCACTGGAGGTGATAGAAGAGAGTCCCCACAAACATGTCGCTCACCATAAAACGTGTTTAAAGAGGCTGGTTTTTTTTTTTGGCGGACACCCCCCAAAGCAGAGGTGTTCCAGAGAAAGATTATAGACGGGTTTCCCCGGTATGCTCAGCATTTGACCTCGCCTCTAGCTCAACCTTCTTAGGATACTATAAATTAGTAATAGAAATATAACAAATTACACCTGCTTGGATCTTTACCAGACAGAACAGTAGCACAAACATGCCGATAAAGGGAAGTTTCCACAGGCTTAGAGAGTTCCAAAAAGCTACTCAAATCTAGGAAGAAGAATCTCTTAGTCCTGTAAGGTAGTGTTTCCTAAACATTTTCTTTAACGGAACTCCTCATACATTCTGAATATTTAGCAGAACTATTTGCTTATTTTTTTAAATAGAATGAGGCACATATTAATTATTTCATTAGTTCGGGACACAGTTTGGGGAACAGCGCTTTAAGGTCTATCTTGGGAATACAAATAATGTTGAAGCATGACCACCATTTTGTCTGTGCGTCACGTGTGTGGAGATAATGACATGGTGTCTGAGTTGAATCGCATGACCAGGAAAAAAAATAATCACGTGACATTATTATTTGTCTAAATGGTTCCGCGAAATTGTCATCGCCAAAAGTCTAATGGATATAAGCACCCCCACTACTTATGCAATGCTTCCTAATGGCATGCGTTTTATTTCTGAGAAACAGTCCAACTCCTGGCCTTCACTTGTGGCACAAATATTGAGTGCGGCGAAACCATTCTCACTAACAAGATTGGGGTAAAGGCGAATAACTGGTGCCTTAACCAGTAAGCTTCGGGCAGGAGGGGCTCGATTACAGCTGGCTATTCTCCTAGAAGAAAGAAAACTCTGAATACTAGCTTCTGCTGCCTTGCAGCTATACCCAATCACGGGAAAGGCTTCAGGAGAAACCCGGAAAAAAAGTTAGGGGCCTGCCAGCCTTAGGCAGTTTGCAGCACGTATTGCTACACCATAGCAGAGCTTGCGACGCCGCTGACACCAAACCTTATCGAAATTTGCCGTTCCTTTTGATACATCAGCTGCGTCGGGGGGGGGGGCAGGTGACTTCTGTGTGGGCGACATCGTACCGAACAAAAGGCCCAGGTATTTATCTCATTTCCAGAAGATGATCCAAGGTCGTTTCGCGCTAATATTTCTTTTCTCAAAGATATAATTCATTATCATATTTTTAAGAAAATCGTTAGAGCCTTTTTCGAGTATCCATTTTGTTTTGATTCTTTGACCCGATGAATAATCTGCTAGCTGAATAGATGAGTTGTCAAACGGAAATTTCAAGGCCTACAAAATTGTTGTAAATGAGCTGGCTACGTGTATAAGTGTAGCGGTATGTGTTACTGTTAGTCAGATGGAGAGTTCTGGTGTGATCACTTAACGTGCTGATCGTCTGTGAGATATACAGATTACAGGTTATTATCTAATACAGTGTTCCTCAATCTCTGTTCCGCGGCTACCCTAGTGTTCCACGACACCCGAATAAGTGTTCCACGAACTAATCAACAAATAGGACACCATAGGCAAATAGGCAAAATGTTCCGCTAAATACTCAGAATTTGCAAAGTGTTCCGTTAAGGAACAAGTTTGGGAACTGTCTAATACGAGGGGCGACAGGCTTGAACAGGGGCGCACTGGCTATATGGGCATCAAGGCAAATGCCCTGTGGACAGGTACCCAAATGTTTCGATATGGTCAATGAAAGGACCGCATGGATGTCATTATGACACGTATTGAATTGTTAATGTTAATGATAAAAGTGACCCTATCAGCGTCGTGTTTTAAGATATCTTTTTCAGACTTTACAGTGTAATTTTAATTTAATCTAGAAACACATTCCCGAAATAATGTAGTGGCCTACATACGTAGACAATGCTACTAGTTGGCTTAATCCTTTTAGGTTCTATTCACGATTAGGGATTAAAAAGCAACATAGGACTTTTATTTCTTATAAATATCACTGTATGCATGCGTATGGTTATTGAATAAACTTAACAACAATTCTGAGGACAGGCAGGCCTGTAATTGGAGTCCCATCATATGTCAACGTGAAGTCCAGATTGTATAGAAATTTGCGGGCCGATTTTGACACTCAGCCCGCCCCTGGGTTCGGGACATTTTCATCGTTTATTAGAAGCGCTACATGGACCTATCTAAACAGAGTGCAGGCGAGCAGTTAAGAGTTCAGTCCAGTATACTATTGTAGCTGTACCCTCAGACGTTTTGACCTGCCAATTGTACAGTATTCGGTTGTATGTTATTATTTATTTTGAATCTGCGTTTCCCAGAATAAGATTTACAAGTATATCCCTATGTGAATAAAAATAATGTTTTCATTTAAATTTTTCTAAGATAAAAATTAGATTTAAAAGTGGTCAATAGCTTTCCTTTGAAAGCAATATATGGGAGACAAATGTGTATCATAGCTGCTATGTGGGGAATATCTCATTATTATTGCACAAGTTTATATGACACATTATATTGTGTCACATGTTAAGCGTACTGACAACTCTTTTGATATATTTCTCAAACTATTTTTAAATTTGACCTCAATGTTGTATTGATTTGTTTATTTTAACCGTCGAGCTAAGATTTATGAGTGGTTAAGTTTTTATTTTAAAAAGTTGAAGATCGTTTTAATGACTCTAATGACGCTTGCATACTGCACAGCTTTCACCGTACCGCTGAAGGTGTGTGAAGAAGCTTTCACGTTGCTATGTGAGGGTAAAGTGATCGTACGACGATTTGAAAGAACAGTATCGTGTCACTAATATTTACATATGTATGGATTTAGAGGTCTACATGACATGGACGCTTTCCTACGAGACTGGACTTCAGACGTACGAGCTCGAGATATGATCATATCATAAAGTAGTAATTTGTTTACAATTCATCTTGCTCAGAACAAAGGAAATAAATAACAAGATTACAAAGTAAGTTTGTGTAAACACAAACTCAGAGGCGGTCCCCGGTGTGTCCATCGATGAGTTATCTACTTGGTAAGTAATGTATGTAAAAGGCAGTTTTCAATACCTTAAGCAAGAATATGAAAAGCTACAAAGTACAAGCTATCAACCACGACATCTTCATCTCTCTCTATATACAAGGTAGACGTGTAATAAATGAAAGTCGTGCAGACGTGATTTTATTGTTTGGGCGTCAACTTATTTTTATTATTATGTTAAAAACGAACTAATACTCATTCTCTGGCACTGCCAGAATCGAGCTTCCCTAGAAACAAAATTTATTGTAGTCCCATTGACAGTGTGCACTGAGAAATTTTCTACTGATGTGGCAGGCCTGCAGCAGTACCGCCCTCTGACAGGAAACGAGAATTGTATGAGATGTTATGTCTTGAAGGTACCTGTAAGGTCAGTTGTCCCCTCAGTTGATATAACAACTTGGTATATTCATACAATAGAGAGCTTTTATAGTCGCTTAATCTCTAAACGTAGATTTGTTTTTTCATTTTAAATTTCATTTTTCTATTTATTATTATAACTATTATTAATTATTTTTCTTTCTCTGACACTGACAGGGTCGAGCTTTTTAAAGGGGAACATAATTCATTGTAGTCCTTTTAACAGTTACCACTTTGAAATGTTCTAATGTTGTGGCAGGTCTGCAGCAGTACTGCCCTTTGGCATTAGGATACCCTTAGGAATGCTTACGACATAAAATGTGTCCGTAAGGTCAATTGTCATTATTCCCTCGGATGATATTACAAAAGGGTATAGTGTTACAATTGATAGCTTCCATTGTCGCTTAAGCTTTTAGCTTAGATTTTCAATTTTTCTTCATTTGCTTTACATTGAGGGATAGGGATAAGCCGATGTTGGTTGCGGATTTATTTTTTATTTTCCTAGATAAACAGTAAATGTGGGCGATTTAAATGCAGGGTCCTATTAGTTAAAATGGGCCTATACCAGTGTAATAGGTAATCGGTTGACTAGATGACCTTTTGAAATCTGATATTCAACACCTATTCTAGTTGGTTTTTTTTTGGTTCCTAACGTGATTGACGGACGGGCGGATGAACAGACAGACCACACAACGGCAATAGTTGCTCTTCAGTTTACCGGGGACGCTAAAAACTAGGAGCATCGTGTTAGGAAAAGGGCAGGAACCTGTCCAATGTGACTGCAAGAACGACACGGAAAAACCAACCAACAACAGGTCCAGTTTATTTGCAGTAAGGCGAAAGTTGTGACGTGTGCAAGGAATGAAATGTACAATATAGTGCTGTGAGAATTTGTACCTCTGTTGGTTTATTTTTAAAGGAAATATTTGTAATTCAAAATAAGGTTTTTGTTAGTTAAATGATTAAACTGTATGTAAGATAAAGTTGCATGTATGTTTCTTTTTTATTTCACTTACACTAACGCACAAGACAAGCAGGGACCATATAATGCTGTTGAGCAGTCAACGTTATTGAGAAGTTAAATATGATCATTTACACTGTTCATATATGTTTATTATTTATTTTTTCTAACAAGAATCGATTTTTTTATAAACAAATTAACTAACTAATTAGTAGTAATTAATTTATTTTCTTTTACAGATAAAAAGTGAGATGATATAATGTCCTTCCATTACCTAATTTTTATATTTTTTTTAATTTATCAGAAATAAATTTGTTAGGGTAACAGAGTGGTAGATAGCGTAATGTCTAAATTATATATTTCAGAGACAAATACATCTTGTAACAACTGAATAAATACTCAAATAATTATTCCACAGTTTATATGAAACAGTAGTTTATAGTGCATGTTAAGTCAGAATATTATTTGTATATGTATGATTAACATTTTTAAAACAGAAAATGAGTCTTACCTAAAACAATGGCTAAGGTTTTTGTTGCTTTCTTTTCTCTTTTAGATGACGATTTCTCTTTCCTCTTTCTGCTCGTTCTCATGTGAAAGTTAAACTTAGTCACTGCTTTTTTATGCTCCCTCTTGGTTTTCTTCTTGGGGCTCAACATGCCCTGCGTGACTTCGGCAGTGTCGCTAGTGTCTCCTTTACATACTAATGACGTGAAAGGCGTTTCCGCTTCGTTCGCGCACGTCGGAGCTGCGCCCCCGGACGTGGAAGCGGAGCCAGAGCCCCCGCAGTCCAAGGCAGAGGCGCAGCCTCCGTTTTTCCCAAACTGCAGCATAGTCCGCTGCTCCTCCGACTCGAGACGGTCCAGCTCCTCTGCCACCGGGTTGGTGATGAGCTCTGCCACCTCGACGCTGCGGAGCAGCCTCGGGTTGACCTGCACCACCACCTTGGCCACGCCCATGCACTTCGGGTTGTTGGTGTTGTTGTTGGCGCTGCCGCTGCCGCTGCCGCTGGGGCTGTCGTCGTCGTCGTCCTCGTTGGAGTTGTCGTCCGAGTTAGAGTTGACGTTGGTGATTGAGCCGTCATCCCCTCCGTGGGTCGAAAGAAACCGAGAAGTGGTCGCTTTGGACGAGGTCGTTGTATTATACGTCACACGCCCGTTGTCCATTTTGGCCAGCCCTGTGGTGACGGTGGCTTCAGAGGCACCGTACACTCCGCCAGTGTCATTTAGGGCCACCCCGGCGGCTACAGCCGGGTTCTCTATGACGCTCTGCAGCGCCCGCTTGTCCACATCCCTCATACACTTCGCCTTCTTGGCTTTCAGCGCCCGTAGACGAATCACTTTGTAAATTTTCCAGTACAAAAATATCATAATAATAGACGGGATGTAAAATGAACCCATGGAGGAGTATATGATGAAATCGCTGTTGAAGAATCGGCAGTCACCCACGTTCCGGTCATCCGAGTAATTGACCCCTAGTGCGATTGGCGCCGCTATGGCGACGGAGATGACCCATGTGATGGCTAACATGATGAACACCCGCTTGGAATTTTTATGCTTGGCGTACTTAATAGGTTGCGTCACGGCGATGAATCTGGGAACAATAGAAAAAAATATAGTAAAAATAAATGTTAAGGGGAGGTAATCTTTCAAGATATAATTTCATTTTTTACAAAGATATTATCCCCCTTTTTTAACTTTCTGGTGAACAACAATTAAAGTTGCCATATTCAGAATATACTTTCTAAATAAATGTATAAATATGGAACGGAACTAACAATCAATTAAACAATTCTTAAATTTTTAAATGCAGTGTTAGTTTGCTTTTTATTTTTATTATAATACTTTAAAGGTCAAAGTGGGTTCAGTTCACCATTATGATCCTGTTTTTAATTTCCTTATTTGTGATGCGGTCTTTATGGGTGATATCTAGATTTACAAGTAACATCTCGATTCCATGGCTGAAATTCCTCTCTTATTCTGCAGGGAAAAAAAGAGTCGTCGAATCGCAAGCATATACCAAAGTCAACCTGACCAAGGAAAGCATCAGTCTAATTGGTTGCACCTTTGTTTTTCAGCTTTATATCAAATCCTGTTAATGCACGCATATTAACAATCCGTTTAAAAGCGCCTTTTTCATGTCGTCATGTCGGACTACAGGTCAGCTTACACGTACTCAACCTGACTGACTTTACTCAAACTACTAAATCATTTTTTTTTGGTGATAGTTGGGAAAATGGGGGGGGGGGGGGGGAGTTGGTCTTCTCGAGGAGGCACATCTACATCACTAACCTTAAGCAGTAAATAATCTCCGTATCCATGGCAACCAACGATAAATAACGCCAGTGCGTAACCTCATTACAAAGTGGGAGAGACAATTATATTCCTATTTGGTCCAGATCGCTACTCTGGGCACTTCCATCACGGCCGAGGACAACTTCGTTATAGTCTGGTCACACTCATCGGTCATCTGTTATCATATCATTCACCTTTTTATTTTTCTGGGTATTTTTTTTTTCTTCCAAATATTGAGTTCCTTTCGTTAAGGATTCTTTGACTGGGTTTGATGTGCGTATTTCATGTTACTTTGTCTTCTGTCCCACTCTACCTGTTTCAAGTTCTGTTTTATTTGACTGAGTTGATTTGTTTACTTTGCCTGTTTATTTCTCACCCATAATTTTTAGAAAGTTTAGCTTTTCTTTTTAGCTAGGTTTATAAGCCTATGTCTTGATCTAATTCATTATCATGGGTTAAATTTTCTTTTTCAAATTGTTCCCGTCTAGAGCTGCCGTTATTAAACTCAACGTCTCTATTATTGCAAGCCATTTGAGAGGTTTCTGTCCTGAACAATGATATGTAAGAATAGAAAAATAAAGAAACATAACAGACTTATAAATATCCGTTGATATTAAAAGGCACTAAAAAGTAGAAACTAATTTTAAAAAAGCGTTGGGTGTTCACTTTAGCTCATATTAAACACACCCAACGCGATTTGATGCAATTTTTAGTCCATGTGTACGTCTGCATACAGTCTTTGATAAAATCTTGACATTAAAATTTAATTATTTCATCTTATTCTAACTATATTTCAATTCTTCTTCCTAATTCTGTATACAAGGCTTATCTCCCTTAGCTTATTGGGTCATTTTTTTTCTTTTATATTCTGTAGTTGCACTATAGCAAAACAAAATGAATTAAGTATAAGAAATTGATTAGCTAATTTTTTTATATCTTGATTGATTCATGTGTTGACCGTCGAACACGAGCTTTGATACAAAATATGATGACGATTGAATTTGATTGGATGTCTAAAAGTAGTCGAAAGATGGATTGCAAAATTGAAACTGCGGTAGTTGTTAAATAGACCATTACCTGTAAAAATACACGAAGAGGAAGAAGAATCTTCTTGCGATTAAACTAATATTAATGTTTGTGTTGGTTTTAAAAATTTAAATAAAAAAGAAGAAAAGTTGTTGAACATATGACTTTTTTGTTCAATTACCTGTATATAAATATATTTTCTCTTGTTTGGTGTGATAATTTCTAATGTACTTTAAGATGTAGAAAACAGTGTAAACATGTTTTTTTTTTTAAATAGCTTATTTATTTTTCTTTTCAATACATCATCTAAGTCATCTCCCTTGCGCTAGTGCTTAATTCAGAGTGACGTGAAGTTGAACCAGGTGAGCTTTCAGGAGACAGACATCCCAGAAATCCTGGGTCGCGTCCGGAACTTACAGAGAAACTACTTCAGTCATATACAATTAAGAGCCTTCACTTTTGGATTAAATCACCTTTTTTATTTGGTCGTTGGATTTTTAGATATAAACAAATAATGATCACATATTGGAGTTATAATTGATATGTAGGACAGTCAACATTTTATATTCACTTTAAAACTGACCTACAGAAAGGTTGTTGATCTACCAATTAGGGCTTGCACTTAACAAACTTTTACAGGGCGTCCATGGATCTACTTTATATGTCTGTCTGTCTGTCCGTCTCTTAAAAAGTTTGAACATGTTGTTTTTTTCTCCCACTTCCCTTCTTGGATCAAGTTAAAAATTTGCACAATTATTTATTTAGCCGGACAAGGCATGAATGTGACCATTGACCACCGGGTTGGAATGACTCTGGACCAGAAGAATGTATTTTTGGACATTCCGATGGTCTAGAGGTTAAGTTCGCTTAGTGCGTTATCGCTAGGCGGTGTTGTCGATTCCAGTGTCACTGGTTCGAGACTTGGTCGGCGCAGTCCCTTATTTTCGTCGCATTTAATACACTACTTTGTCATTTAAAAACCTGGTTCCTGATGCTGCTGTTCATTTATGTTTAATATGTATGTATCATCAGTATAAAGTATACTATACAAACAAAACGTTAAAAGGTGAACGAATTGATAGTTCCTTATAGTGTCCATTACCTTCTCCCTAGCATAGTCACGTGGTATTATCATCAGTGACCTCTTCAAAGAGTAGGTCGAGTCTTTAATCACTCACAATGATCAAAGACTTCATGATTCGATGTGTAATCAAATTTCCCAGGCTAGTATTCTAAGGTTTTACTAAAGCATTATTACATTTACTTCTAAATATTGTTTGACCTTTATATTTACTTAGTAGGGAAACAAGGTATTAGCTAGTTCTAATGTGAAGAGAATATGACTTGTCCGAAAGGTGGTTAATCTGTTTAATATCTGGAAAGCCCCAGCCTATATAAGGGACATATTTTATTCAAACGACTGATGATATATACTTTATTTGCTGGCTGTACCGTGAAGTCTGTTACAATAAAGCAGAGAATTAGCAGCTCGTAGACGTTCCTCGCTACGACGTTATTGGGAATATCGACACTAAATTAATCTCAGAAATCTCTTTCTTTAGACTCTGATTCTTTAGACCCTGATTCTTTAAGGCTCTGATTACGTTCTTTGTGTCCTACATTTCAGTAAGAGAGAAAAAAAGTCGTAACATTGAAACTAATTGAAAGGAAACCAAATGAAACACAAGAAGAGAGAGATTTAAGAATGACATTTTTGTCATTACCAGTTTTAAAACCAACGACTGGGATGAGTTTAAGTCATTGATTAACACGCATGACTGGAATAACATATGAATGTGTAAGACGTTAATCATATTCTTATTGGGCATATATATATATATATATATATATATATATATATATATATATATATACAGAGAGAGAGAGAGAGAGACAGCTAATTGACATGCTAGGTTTTAAATAAGCTATTCGATGATAGCATTTTTGTTCTTCTGCTGAGTTTGGAGAAATACGAGACTATTTTCAATGTTCCACCTTCATCTCAAACATTTAGACTGACATTGTTTTTTGTTATTATCAAGAGCAGGGGTGTGTAAGCTGTGAGATTGTGTTTGTGTTTGTTTAGTTTTTGAGTTGTGAGTTGCGAATAGTGTTTATCACGGGTTTTTTCAAGATATCCAGTGGTCAGGCTAGTCAGTTGAAGAGCTGACCTGGTCTGAGTATGGTGTTGGTGGTTATTTTTGGCGATTCTGTTTAGAGTAAGGAGACATATTATTCTTTCTATGGTTGTATATAGAATGTTTTGGTAATGTTATGATTTTTGATAATACCTTAAGATAATACATTATTGAGTCTAGTCTATGCGCCCTTGGATATTTAATTTGGGTATATTTAGTACATTTTTGTATATTATGATTGTGTATTGTATATATATATATATATAACACGTGTAACCTTCCTATACTGTCAATAAATACTACGTTTTTACTCCTTTGTTGAGTGTGATCTATAATAACAAATAAGTAATATCGGAGAATTGACTACTGTGTCATCTCCTTCGTGTTGAGTTATAAATAGAACCACCTGCACTCGTTTTACTTTAAAGTGACCAGCACTCATTCAGTCTCGCTCTATACATTTGGTATCCTACCTATAATACTTGTACACTTTAATGATCTACAGTTGGGGCGTAGTATTACACCCCCACTAAGAACTATAACAAGTTCTTTACAGTATTTACCCATCTCATAGTCTTTCAGTTTGATACGTTGGTGCCAAAAAAAAAATATACAAAGGCATTTTATCAAATTTCAAAAAAAATTTTAATTTTCTGAGCTTGAAGACAACGAACTCGAAGCATTAGTGTTCTTATTGTACGATTTCCTTGACCCGGATGTTCTAGCTCTAAGTTTAGACTTATCTATAAGAAAACATTTCAAATGGCAAACGAAATTGAAATAAAAATTGTCCTGGTGGAGCAAAGTGTGAAATTGTTTTGTGGTTAAACAAACAGGGAACCTTGTGATTTACCTGTCAACACTGATTGCTGTTAAATTAAGAATGGAGGCTGTACAAGCCAACACATCAGAGGCTACCCAGGCGTCACACAGCGGGTCACTGAGCATCCAACGGTTACTTACAACCTGGTGTCAGAAAAAAACAAAACAACATTACTTTATGTATGTATCAATTAGGATTTTAGTCTTGATATTGAAATGTATACTGGATTGTATGTAACATTTCACATATAGTTAGATCTAGTTAGATTGAGGGAAAAAAATATCCACATGATTAACATGAAAAGTTAAAAGGGAAACACCTTTACAGAGTGTTTCAAAAGAACATACAAATAAATATATATGACAATTTTAAACGATTTTTAATATTTGTATCAATCTCATTTCCGTGATTAGTTAGCATGCTCTGTTTGATCTGGTTCAAATCTATTTAGTCTTTTAGGTAGGGGAGGAATATCTGGGACATTCCCTGCTACCTTTAGGTGCTAAGCAAACACAGATCAGTTGGTGGAATTGTGGGATACAAGATTTTTCGTCTCTCTACCAATTTGATTCTCAACCCTCCTCATTTAAATATCAAAGCATTTTTTTTCACCGACTTACATGTCCCACAATTAAGAATTATGTTTCAACTTTAAAAAGTATCGACATCTTGTAAACAGATGACTAACCGCATAAAGAAATAGAAGAAAGGGATTAAATATGCACATCATGAAATAATCGATTATGTAAATAGACGACTAATTGTAATAACGATATGATGATAGGGTACATTTGTTACTGTACATCTGTTACGCTAATGTTTCATAACTACCTTATTATTTTTGGTTTGCTTGATACTATTCTTTAGGTGTGCTTGCTTGACTAAAGAGAAATATATATGTATATAGGTGTGTGTGTGTGTGTGTGCGTGCGTGTGTGTGCGTGCGTGTGTGTGTGTGCGTGTGTGTCGGTGTATGATTGAGCGTGCCAGCAATTTAAAGTTTATACCCGGCGTTGTCAACGTTCGCCAAGAGCGTCCGTCAGCCAGTCACATGTCTAATGTATAGGTTCCAGAAATAGCTGTCCTGAAACCATTACAGCCTTAAGGAATTGATGAGTTTTTGACAGTTTATTGTGACCAGGTTCGCCTGGAAGACTCTGCAGCGATGTGAATAAAAGAATTCAATTACTTTTCAAGATATTTAGAAACCAGAACATTGTTCCATTTTTTTTTTAACCAACAGACCTGAAGAAACATTGTTTATTGAAGATCCTCATGAGGTTTCTACTTTGATAAACAATAAAATGTATGCATATATTTAACGGTGTGTGTCAGAACTGTTTATCAAAGTCTTAAAATAGACTCCGTTACATTAATAGAGATGTTCATCTGTGACGGAAAATAAATAGCGTTTTGGTGTATTCGGTGTACACAATAAAGGGACGTGTTTGTCGGTGCGTAGGTTATGGCATTCTAGCACCAATGTGTATTAAGTGCACAATTTTTGAACGCACTTTCTTTTTGTTGCCTTGCTTGTAAGCTGATGGAGTGTTTTTGTTATGCTGGTGTAACGTTTGTTGAGATTCTTCTGTGTTCCCCTGTTTAGGGTGAGTATATCTAAGGCATGACTGCGTTTCGCAGTTGTTTCGATGCCATAGTGATAGTCTACTAGACCTATTTAGTTTGTCTTTACTTTGTCTTTACAGGGAGTTAGTATGAGATTGGAGTTCTACACTAAGTCCTAGATTCAGCAGTGTGTTTTGGTGTGATTGCGAGCATTTATGTGTCACGTGGTAGGATAGCAAGGTGTAGAATTATTGTTTAATTAATAAAGTCACAATATTAGAATGTTCCAAAGTCAATGTCTTTTATCAATTAGTTTGTCATCATAACTTATATTCATATCATTAAATATTTACATTGTTAACAGTGAGTCATTTATTTATTGCAAGCACGAAGGTGCCTGGTTGAATGTCAGGGGCCCGGGAAAACGAGCTAAGGCCTTAACATAACCCTGACAGTTGGGGGCTCGAGTCCGGCTGTGACTACCAGTCACAGAACTATAATTTCAATCAGTATATAAGTTTTAGTTACTTGATTATGTAGCAGCAGTGTCTACAATACAGTAATTGTTTGCATAGTATTGCATCACAATCTACCGTACTAATATTGAGTTGTGTACAATTGGCAACGATGTATATCGAAAGTAGCAGATAAATATATTCCTAGTGATATAAGTGATATAACACTGTTACGTCTTCATATTAGATGAGACTCTTTAGACATGGAAACGACAAATCACCGTTTATAAATACTTTAATCTTTATTAACACTGAAAACACTTTCTTGTACATATTCCTCCATTTTGGTTTTTTTTTCCTTTTTTCTTTCAACACGCATTCGCACCATTTCACATTTACCCTAAGATGCGCACGTTTTTCACATTTACACTAAGATGCGCACGTAACACCCCCCCTGTTTGACAAGTTTGATGTACATCGAACGTCCAAAATACAAATCACCACATATCTTATCAGCCTATTCCAAGTTAAAAAATAATCTAAATTCTCTGTAACATAGGGAACCATAATGTAATACAAACCAAAATCATACACAATGACATATTAATAATAATACAATTCTAACATTAGATTAACATATAACAGTTATATTCCCCAGTTGTGACAGTAACCATCACAATACTAATTGTTATTATGAAAAATTGACACATATATATCTATACATATCTCTATGGAATCATGCAGATTTCGTTTATACCACTCCCCGCCTATAATTCAATCCAAATCTATATCTGCTCACAAATCATTGTTGTGTACACCCACAATTGAACAATTCTCTATTGAATATCTACTACACTCCGTGCCAGAATTTACCAATGTACACCATAAAATAGCTTAATTCTTAACAGAATGTCAATAGTCATGATATACTCTACACAATCTCCACAACCTTTAAGTACAGCGTGATAATGTATCTGCCACAACATTTTCTTTCCCTGGTATTGTCTTGATCTCAAATTTATAGTCCATCAGTTGTAATGCCCACCTAGCAATTCTATTATTACCACATTTATTTAAATTAATGAATGCCAACGGAGCATGATCAGTCCATAATTGAAATTTAGCCCCCATCAGATAAAAACTTAGCTTTGTTATGCACCACACTATTGCCAGCCCCTCTTTTTCAATAGTTGCATAGTTTAACTCTGCAAGGGTTAGTTTCCTGCTTACATAAAAAACAGGATGTGCAATTCCACTATACTCTTGCATCAAACAGCCCCCTATAGCTATGGATGAAGCATCCGTTGCCAAAATAAATTATCTAGTACTATCGGGCAATTTTAATATTGGTTTTTCAGAAAACACCCTCTTAATCTTGTCTAGCGATCTTTGACATTGTTCAGACCAAACTATAGTGTTAGATTTCCCTTTCTTTGTAAGATTTGTAAGAGGTTCAATCATTTCTGCAAAATTTGGAACAAATTTTCTATAAAAATTGCAAAGACCTAAAAGACTTCTAATTTGTTTTTTTGTTTTTGGTATACTAATATCCATTATTTTTTCAACTGTTTCTTCCAGTGGTGTAATTGATTCATTTTTTATCTTGTATCCCAAAAAAGGAATTTCACTAAGTCCAATTTTTATTTTTGTTGGTTTTAATGTCAAATTGTTTTTCTTGATAATAGCAAATATCTCTCCTAGACTCTGTAAGTGTTCGTTCCAATCCTCACTAAAGATGCAGATGTCATCTAAATAGCAAATTGTGTCTCTTCTGTGGCCCAGTATCTTTGCCATCATCCTGTTAAAAGTGGCTGGGGCATTTACCAAGCCAAAACTCATCACATTCCACTGATAGACGCCGAACGGTGTCTTAAATGCGGATAGTGGTTTAGCCTCTGCCTTTAGAGGTACTTGCCAGTATCCTCTAGAAAGGTCCAACGTAGTGAAAATTTTCGCTTTTTTCAATTTAGTAAACATTTCCTCCGCCTGTGGCATTGGGAATGGGTCAAATTCTGTAACTTTATTTAGTTGACGGTAATCCACACACAGTCTAATGTTGCCACATTTTTTTTTAACCAGCACAACTGGTGCAGCACATGACGAATTAGATGGCTCTATCACTCCCAATTTAAGTAGTTCATCTATTTCTTTCTGTAACGCTTCTCTATGATGTAATGGTACAGCATATTGTGGTAATTTATTTGGAACTCTACCTGTTAATTTGATATCATGTTCTATGATATTCGTTCTTCCTGGTAAATCTGTAAAAATATTCTTAAAATCTTCTAATAATGTTGTTACTTCCTTAGTTCTGTCCGACGAGATTCCCGTCACTTCCACATCTTTCCATGTTTGACTGACATCAGTTGAAATTGTTTCTATGTGTCCCAATCTTTCCTCTGTCTCAGAGTCTACACTTACGGATGCACCTATGACCAATGGGTCTTCTTTACTGCTTTTTTCACTTTTTTGTTGCGACCTAAATTCTTTTAGCATATTCACATGAAATATTTTCAGCCTTGAATCAATTTTAATTTCATAATCCACATCACTAATTTTCCTTGTTACCTTATAAGGACCCAACCATTTCGTGAATAGTACATTCTCCTTATCCTTTAGTAATACTAAAACATCTTGACCTACTTCTAGTTTGGTCAATTTCCTGTGTTCATTCACCCTAGACTGTGTTAGTTCATTTTTGTCAAGCACATGTTTGCTCGCTTCTTCGCAAGCCTTTATTACTTTATTTCTGGTTTCTGTCACTATATCGTAACTTTCTTTATTTCCAACATGTTCTTGTGGGAGTATTAGTTCTTTTAGAATTGCCATTGGGCCTCTTGGATTTCCTCCATAAATCATCTGAAATGGCGAAAACCCCGTGGTTTCGTTACGGCTCTCTCTGTACGCAAAAAGAATTGAGGGTAAGGCCACATCCCATTCTTTGGGATTGTCATCTGCTACTTTCGATAACGCCTTCTTTAACGTACAGTTAAAACGTTCACAAATACCGTTGCTCTGCGGGTGGTACGGGGCTGTAAACCTTTGCCGAATTCCAAACATTTTCAAAAATGTTGTCGTTAGTTGACAGTGGAACTGTGTGCCCCTATCTGACAGTACCTCTTCAGGAAATCCAAACCGTGTAAATAATGTATATAACGCTTGAACTATATCACTGGCTTCAATTCTTTTTAGTGGAATAGCTTCTGGCCATCTTGAGCACACGTCTATCACAGTTAGAATATATCGATGACCCCTATTTGATATCACCGGCATGGGTCCAATCAAATCAATCGCAATCTTACTAAATGGCCTTTCTGGTATATCTACCTTTTGTAATGGAGCTCTGATTTTTTTAGTGCCTTTCATTTGACAAACTTTGCACGACAACACATAATTTTTTATGTCTTTACTAATAGATGGCCAATAAAAGTCCCTAAATATTCTTTGTTTCGTTTTGTGAATTCCCATGTGGCCTGCATATGCTTCATCATGCCCATTCTTCAATATGACATTTCTAAATTCAGCTGGTACAACAACCTGTATAATTTTTCTTCCTTGTGACTCAATTTCTCTTACCAAAATTCCTCTTTCTATATAAAATTTTCCTCCTCTACCTCCTTTCTGGGCCAACTGACGCGTCTCTGGGTCATTTTTTTGTTCTGTAATAAACCTTTCCTTGTTGAATACTACATTATTAAGTTCTAATGTTTCTGCGTTTTCTAATAATCCTTCTTCTTTTTCGTTCTTATCTGGTAACTGAAATAATTTTTCCAGATCTCCTGCATCCAGGTCCTTACATTTGGATCTAGTTAAACTCATTCCGAAACACTTCTTCCAATTTCCCATATCCTTTTCATTGCAATTCTTTATACCTGGAATATTTCCAATAATCAAATCAATATGAGCATGGTCTATTACACATGCATCCACAATTCCAGTAAAATATGGTGTATCAATTTTAATTCTAGCAACTGGTAATTGTACCGTCTTCCCATCAAACATCACACAATTCCTGGTTTTGCCGGTATAGTCTTGTTCTTCTACTAATTTCTTATTAACACCCACTATTGTACTGCCTGAATCTCGTATCGTCCTTGCTATTTTGTTTCTCACGAAGGTCTCAAAATACTCAAGGCTTCCGGCACATGTTAACATTGACAGGCTTTGATCTCTTCTATCTCTTACTCCGCCGAATCGTCCCTGTACATTTCTTTGGTATCGACCTCGGTTACTATAAAACTGACCTTGTCTACTACCAATTTGGTTCCTTCCTTGCCCTCTAAACCTATTTTGTTCATCATATCTAAATCGTCTGCCGTTGTTGATGTAGTTGTCTCGTGTATCTCTTGTTCTGTTAAATGCAACTATTTCTTCTATGTCACTGCCTCTGGATAGTTTCTTATCGGGATGTGCCACCTTATAGGCCCTTATCAGTCTTACTATGTCTTCTATGGATTTTGGTTTCCTCTCCAACAAAAATATTTTTAATTCCTCCTGACACTCATAAATTGCTTTGTCAATCATTAGAAATGTCTTTAGACCGTCAAATGTCTTTTCTATTTTAGCGGTTTCAGTCCAATTTTCAAAACTACTGGTCATTCTGTCCAGGAATGTCTGTGGGTCATCATTTGTTTCGATCGCACAGTTAACAAATTGTTCACGGTAGTACGCCTCTGTTTTTCCGTACGTTCGCAGTAATTGTTCTTTCACCACGCTATAGTTACTCTGGTTCATGCATATCTTTGATGGAACCTCTGCTACAAATGACTTCGATAATAAGAATGACCATTTGTCTTCGGGGTATTCCAGTTCTCTCATTTCAATTTCAAATTTCTTCAAAAAAATGTCTATGTCCATTTTAGCTTCTTCAAATATCGCACCTTTATATTTTGCTAGTTTATTCCCTGTAGTGTCACTCTTTCTTTTATCACTTTCTTTTTCTTGGTTTGTTTTTAACTTTTTCTCTGCTGTCTCTTTTTCAAACGCTAATCTTTCTCTTTCAATGGCAACTAATTCATTTTTCTTTTCCCTTTCAATTGCTACTATCTCCTTATCCTTTTCTCTTTCTCTTTTGTCCTCCTTATCTAATCTCTCCTTTTCTTTTTCTCTTTCCATCGCTAATCTCTCCTTTTCTTTGTCTCTTTCCATCGCTAATCTCTCCTTTTCTTTTTCTCTTTCTCTTTTGTCCTCCTTATCTAATCTCTCCTTTTCTTTTTCTCTTTCCATCGCTAATCTCTCCTTTTCTTTTTCTCTTTCCATCGCTAATCTCTCCTTTTCTTTTTCTCTTTCCATCGCTAATCTCTCCCTCTCCATTAACCTTTCTTGTACGTATTTTCTTAGTTCTGCCCCTTCCAGCTCCAACAACCTTCCCTCTTCCTTCAACGCTGCTACCTCAGCCTTGTCCGCCATAGTCTATTTCTAATAATATCGACTCGAATGTTCTCCTGTCTCTAGATCTAGACTTTACTATCTCTACTGTCTGTTGACAGGAGATCCACTGTGTATAGAGGGATATGTGGGTTTTACCTTTTACGTTGGGCGCCACTTGTTACGTCTTCATATTAGATGAGACTCTTTAGACATGGAAACGACAAATCACCGTTTATAAATACTTTAATCTTTATTAACACTGAAAACACTTTCTTGTACATATTCCTCCATTTTGGTTTTTTTTTTCCTTTTTTCTTTCAACACGCATTCGCACCATTTCACATTTACCCTAAGATGCGCACGTTTTCCACATTTACACTAAGATGCGCACGTAACAAACACTATAACTATACTGTACTATATACTATATAACTATTGTATTGCAAGATTGAAACGCATTTGTATTTTCTTGTTTTCTATATTGTGCTTCAAGTAGGCAAGACTGTGGAAGAAGTGAAAGAGTTGCTGGTGAAAGATAAGATACTTGAGAATGTGTCTGATGATGTGTACAAGCAACTGATAATAAGTAAGAAAGGCACGGTTGATGATATGATTGTTGTTATTGAAGGGTTTAAGGTCGCTAGTGGGGGTGTGTCGCTTGCGAAGGAAGACAGTGTGTATGTTGCGGCAGCGTGTGATGAGCCTGGGATGAATACAAATCCAGTTGCTGAAAGAAACGTGGTTATTTGCTTTAATTGTAATAGGAGTGGCCACAAATCGGCAGAATGTCCTCAGCGTTCTTCCATGATTAATTCTGTTCCTGATGTTGATGATGGACCTAGGACATTATCTGCGACGTTTTCTATTCGGCAAGGACCCAGTAGAAATGTTTCAATAGGGCGTTATCAGAGACAGTTTGATGGTAGAGGTCGTAGAATCCGTGGTAACAGTTTTAGGAGACAAAGTTATGTTACAGGGGAGCGTCCTCCTAATTACAGGAGAAGAAGAACTGGGGGCAATGGGGCGTACCAGAATAGAACCAGTTTCACAAATAGAGATCAAGGTCCACCAGTAAGGTATAGGTGACTGAGTGGTCCTCGTAATGTTCAAAATTGTGGAAATTGTACTTTAGGGAAAGGAGATGAGTATTTCTCCCCATGTAAGTGAGAAACTTTTTTTATATGTTGATAAGTCATTACGTGATAAGTCTGTGGGTAAGCTGAAGTTTGAAAAGGGGAGAGTAAATGGGATGAGTGTGTCTGTTCTGAAAGATTCTGGTTCGAGTGTTATAGGAATTAGAAGTTCATTAGTTGGTGAGAAAGACATGATTCCTGGTACTTATAAATTAAAGCTTGTCGATGGGACAGTCAGGGATTACCCATTGGCGTGTGTAAGTATTGAGTTGGATTACATTGTTGGGAAATATATGGTTGCTTGTTTTAAAGATCCTGTTGCAGATTTGATTCTTGGGAATCTTTTAAGCTCCTCTGAGTCCACCCAGTTCTAATGGCTACCTGACATTATTTGCGGAAAAAGGAAAGGCGGTTGCTCGTTGTTCTGGCAACATGACACCCTCGCTAGCCGTGGGCCACAGAAACTAATGACCTTTACATCATCTCCCCTATAAAGGACCCGGTCTGAAAGGGGAACTTTAGTTTTAACATTACTAGTAGGCAACTTTGGAGTTTCATTTAGCGTCATTGGCATTCTTTAGTTTAGCGTGAAGATACCACATGAAGTAACTGTAGCTAAATCTTAAATTTTGACGGAGATAAAGCCGTTATCTGATGAGGTTCTAATTCGACTTTCACAAGTCTTAGGTGATAACTATACTTGGCATCTAGAATGTATGTCCCTCTTAATTTAATTTTTTAAAATTAATTTAATTTAAGCTTAAAATGCGTTGGAGATGCAGTAGGTTCCCATCCAGCAAACGTTCTGGGGAGCGGGGGGGGGGGGCGACATTATAACTTTTGAAAATTCATTCTCCCGGCAAATGCAACGCATTTTTACATTTACTTTTAAATGGTAGTAAGAATACTCTTGATGAAAGAAAAAAACTGATGAATTAAAAATGGGCCAACGCGCGAGTCAAATCAAGTCTAATTAAGAACGAGACAGTATTTTCCTATATGCTAGGAACATTAGAGGTAAATAGAGCAAAGAGAATGAGACAATAACTTATTATGCTAGGAACATTAGAGGTAAATAGAGCAAAGAGAATGAGACAATAACTTATTATGCTAGGAACATTAGAGGTAAATAGAGCAAAGAGAATGAGACAATAACTTATTATGCTAGGAACATTAGAGGTAAATAGAGCAAAGAGAATGAGACAATAACTTATTATGCTAGGAACATTAGAGGTAAATAGAGCAAAGAGAATGAGACAATAACTTATTATGCTAGGAACATTAGAGGTAAATAGAGCAAAGAGAATGAGACAATAACTTATTATGCTAGGAACATTAGAGGTAAATAGAGCAAAGAGAATGAGACAATAACTTATTATGCTAGGAACATTAGAGGTAAATAGAGCAAAGAGAATGAGACAATAACTTATTATGCTAGGAACATTAGAGGTAAATAGAGCAAAGAGAATGAGACAATAACTTATTATGCTAGGAACATTAGAGGTAAATAGAGCAAAGAGAATGAGACAATAACTTATTATGCTAGGAACATTAGAGGTAAATAGAGCAAAGAGAATGAGACAATAACTTATTATGCTAGGAACATTAGAGGTAAATAGAGCAAAGAGAATGAGACAATAACTTATTATGCTAGGAACATTAGAGGTAAATAGAGCAAAGAGAATGAGACAATAACTTATTATGCTAGGAACATTAGAGGTAAATAGAGCAAAGAGAATGAGACAATAACTTATTATGCTAGGAACATTAGAGGTAAATAGAGCAAAGAGAATGAGACAATAACTTATTATGCGAGGGACATTAAAGGTAAATATTGCGAATTATGAGATAGAACTATCCAATCATTGGCGTAGCTTAAGTGAGGGAGGGGGGGTCCAAATTTGAAACCTCCCCCCGGGCCGCCACTTGAGGAGGTCCCCAAATGAGTCTCTGAAATTTGTTTGTACAATAAATATTACTCCATTATCTCATGTCATGATGTCAAAATGCAGGGGCCCCTAAAGAGGTCAAGCTCTACCGGGTTCTCCTAATCCCTAGCTAGACCACTGTATCCAATACTGAGATTACAGGTAAATATAGCGCACGTACGCTTGTAATGATTCTGATCATCGTAAGTTCATCTGCGTGTTACGTAAGACGTCTTGTCATGGACATTTGGGGGGGGGGGGTAAAAGTCCTCGGTTTCCAGTTTCCAATGGTTTCTAGAAATTCGACCGTTCAGGCCAAAGAAATTCGAAAAGATTGCGTTTTAATATGAAGAACACGAAATCCATTAGTAAGGTCCTCCTCAGAGTGAGGTCCTCCTCAGAGTAAGGTCCTCCTTAGAAGATGAAATAATGGTGTCTTCCTTAGAATATTATTTTGTTTTAAACATTGCAATTTTACACAGTTAAGATTATAAACAGGAATTTATAGCTACATTCAAAATACCATATTTTTTTCGTTCCCAGAAAAGTAAATTAGTATTATATAAATGCTTAGTTGTAATGAAATTTTACTTCAACTGTGGAGATATTTTTTTTAAGGAAAATGTTTCTTTAAATTTCAACATTTTTATAAGATGCCCAAATAGAGAGCCATCTAATTCTGTTCCTGTCTGCCAGTGCCATTAAGCAAGATCCTGCCTACCAGATTCATTAGCTTCATATTTGTAACATGACAAAATAGAAATTTGTTGCAATGGTAGAAAAAAAAGTTTCTTGTTTATTTAAAACAGTGTTACAAAAAATGTCCACTAATGGCAAAGGAAAAAACTTTTTAAAATATTTATAACTAGACAGATATTGCCCGCGGTCTTAACTTGCGTATTGCTGATATAGTCACCTATAGTGCATTAGAAACAATTAAAGAAAATAATAATGTTATACGTAAAGCGAATGCAAGAATTCATAAATAAAAAATATTATGAATGGATCTAAAAATAGCTGATTGACCTGAGTCCAATTTTTCTAAAAACATTGGCTTGTGTATAGATCTATATTTAGAAGTACCCAATATCAAGAATAGATATGCACTCAAGGCGAACGAATGTAGGTAAAAATGCTTAAGAAAAAGATCTAGATCCTTTCGATCTTTTTTTGTGTAAACATGGTAAACACAGCATGCTTTCATAGAGATGTGCAACCTTTTTTTTAGGGTCTTAAGTTTGTTTTAGGGCTACAATACATACACTACGGTCTAAGTTAGTAGGCCTACCCAAGGAACATTTCTGCAAAGTATTATCAAGATTGGTCAAACGGTTTTGATTTCTATGCGGCACATACATACGCCTAACATTCTACTTTATAGTATAGAAGATTACATGATGTTTAGAGATTTAAGTTTTCCTGACATTTCAAAGATAAAATCTTAATTTAACAGTAACAAAGATTTTAGTACATTTTTAAAGGTTTTTGGGAGGCGCTGTGGCTGAGTTGTAAAGCGCCTGGCTTCCTAACAGGAATCCAAATCCTGGAGAAGACTAGGACTAGGGATATTTGGGTCGCCTCTAAGTCAACCCAGCTGTAATGAGTACCTGACATTAGATGGGGAACGTAAAAGCGGTTGGTGGTCGTTAATCAGTGGGCAACCGAAACAGATGACCTTTGCATTATCTGCCTTACAGATCGCATGGTCTGAAAAAGGAACTTTTTTTGTGTGTGCTCCTTCTGACTCTTATCTTATCTTATTAATTAAAATAGAAGATAATTACGTCCTACGCATGTGCTAATCAAGTCGTTTAGTCTTTCTGCCATTACTATACAATATCGTGCAAACAATATGACTTCACGCAAGGGAAGTAATTGTAGCTTTATTTCTCTTTGATGTAACATTGCAAAGTTGTCCACCTTTGATAAACTCTATGTCGACTTAACACCAATTGAATACTATGGTCTAGATTTCTGTAGACACTGAAACCTGGACACTGTACGGGTATTTCTCAACCGACACTAACACTTATCCACAATTTTTTTTTAAAGTTAATCTATACCTTTAGTGAAAAACTACTAAGTAGTTAGCCGCACAGGATACGCTCTAGTTTGAATGTCATAAATTTTCAAAATATAATCATCTTAAAACTACGTTTAGCCATTGAATGGGGTATTTCCGCACTCGATTCAAATATTTCTTTGTATTTTGAATACGCTTCCGCGGTTATTACCGCACTCGACTTTAATGTTTCTTTGTATACAGTATATAGTTGCATAAGTAAACCGATGTTTTATGTCTATTTTGAGCAGCGTCTTATATAGGTGGCAGCCTGGTCTTACGGTTTGCGCACTGGACTATCGTTCTGACTTCTCGATGGTCCCGAGTTCAAACCCTTCCCATTCCCCATCCCTCGTCGTCCTGAGGGAGGTTTAGACTAGGAAGTAAATTATCTTCAACTCTGAAGGAACATCCGAAACTTGTAAAAACATTTTTAATATGTAGAAATGAGCTGGACCGTATTCGAAGAAATTGATTGTGCAAGCTCACGGTAGAGACTTATTGCAATAGTTTAAAAACAAGAAGAAATACAAAGAATGAGAAATTACAGAATGTGTTTCATACAGGAACAAACAGAATACACAAAAAAAACACCCACACACAATAAATATTGTATTAATGTGTATCAATTAGTTTGGATCTGTCATGTCATTAAATCTGTTTAATGCACATCTTTTTTTGTCATTAAAAGAAGGGAGCTCCTTGAATTCAAATGTATGGGGGCTCTAAGCCATCTCAGGGCTTCTCAAGCCAACGTGGTCACCCTCTACTAATGATGAGTCCATGAATATGGAAGATTGTATTGGCATTGTATTGTTTCTATCTCATGTTGGTGTTCACTAAGCCCTAAGACGGCAGCCTAATATAAAAGGGATTAACTCAGCTTATATCACCAATTATGTCAAGTAAAGCTTCTTTTCCTTGTTTGAAATACCAAACAAAGTATTTTATTATTACTAGTAAATGAGGTAATTTTTTAAAATTGATTCTTGTGTTGTCAGTTAAAAGAAATAATTGTGTAAAATTTCAGCTTGATCCGAGATTTAGTGTCTGACAAATAACGTGTACAAACTTCTGGCCAGACAGACAGACAGACATACAGAGTGAGTTGATATAAGTTTTAGAAAATATTTCTAAAAAACAAAGTTTTATTAATATAGCTTCCAAACTCGCAAAAATCTCTGAAAAGCTTACATAAAAGATTATGTTTTTTAAGTGGTAAAGTGTGAACAAAAAACAGTTACTTCTCGACGTTGTTTCTACTTAAATTTGCCGTTCTACAGAATGTTGATCTGAGCAGCAGAGTCCCAAACATTATCGAGCCATAACAACACTGAAATTACTTTTACATCCTTGACAAAATTCCCCTTTCAGATCTATAAATCTATAGGGCAGATGTTGTAAAGGTCATCTATTTCTGTGGCCCACTGTTAACGAGGGTGCCATGTGGCTAGCACAACGACTATCCGCCTTTACTTTCCCCAACTAAAGTTAGGTACCCGCTAGAGTTGTGAAGACTCAGGGGCGTCCTGAGAATCCCGAAATTAAAAATCCAAGTCTTCGGGTAGATTAAAAAACCCTGGACCTTTCCGTTCGGAAGCCATGAGCCTTACCAGTCAACCAGCACGCTAATATAGTGTATGTTATTTTTCTGTATATTCTAGCTCTGAAAAGCTCTAAAGATTGATACACTCTAGCATACGATGTATTGAAGGCGTCTAAAAACTACTGCTACACGTATTGAAAAAGTACAATAGTCAACCATCTCTAATGGAAGTATTCTCAATAATGTAATATCCAATTAGAATGAAAAGGCCATTTTTCAAAATGGCCATTGACTTCAATCAGGAGGTTCTCCAATCTTTTGTGTTGGTTAAAGGAAACGGGAAGTGGGGGGGGGGAGTTGGCCAGAAAGCTAATCTCTTTAACTACCAGGCGCCGTGCATCACACACACACACACACCTCGGGGTGTTAGGGAGGCTTGACATAAATCTGTCCTGGCAAGGGAGCTGGTGTGGTGGACACATTATGATGAATGGCGCCCCTAGAGATCTGATATAACAAAATGTTATCTCGTTGGGTTTCAATTTTTTTCCCTGTTTCCTTCACTATTCACAGACTCAAATAAGTGTGGATTCTTTTTTTTTTCGGTCATGTATTTTATCTCTCACAAGACAATTGAAGTAGGTCAGAATGGATTTACATTGAAGCACTGTTTTCAGTTGATATCCACCTTACTTTGACTTGAAGTAACATTTCAACTGATTTCAGAACTGTAAAAGTAATAATACAAACACTGTACTGATGGGGGAGTGGTGACCAAGTGGTAAAGCACTTGCATCCGAAACGATGAGTCTTGTGTTCGAAACCCAGTCTTCGGGATTCTTAGGACGCTCTAGGGTCAGCCCTTCTCTCATTGAAACCTGACCTACGTAAGTATGCACATAAAGGCAGGTGGTCGTTGTGCTGTACACTCATGTTAACCGTCAGTCATAGAAATAGGTGAGCTTTACATCACCTGGCCCCCCACCCCCCTCCTAAGATTGCAAGGTCTGAAAGGGGAACCATTTTTTTTAGATCACTAAAATCACATTGCACATCAGGTCCGCGACAGTTAAGTGATCAATCACAATGGGGAATTGAAAACCACATTGGACAGGTCTTCTTGTACCAAGCACTAATGACCTACAACGATATACCAGTGTCTGAAACAGGCTTGGTCTAATGAGCCATTTGCGAAGGATTGTTAAACTGCTTTATTCTGTTGAGATGTTAACATGTTATGCTATGTTATGAAGGGAATGTCTTTATATTCTAGGCAGAGATTGCCCTGTGCAGGTTAATTACAAATTTCGATACATATAGATAACTTCATTATTATTGTAACTATTATAACTGTTAAGTTAGATTAAGATTCGTATTTATTCTTATTTTTCTTTGCGTGGTGTTTGTGAAAGAGGCTACACCATTGTGAACTTTTTCGTTCTCAAATTAAGTACGTTTGCTACTAACATTTAGGACACAATGGCTTAGTTGTTAAGTGCTTGGCTTCCGAACTAGGGATCCTGGGTTCTAATCTCGGTGAAGACAGGGATTTTGAATTGCGGAATTTTTAGGGTAACCTTGAGTCCACCCAAATCTAATGCTTACCTGACTTTAGTTGGGTAAGGTAAGGGTAAAGGCGGTTGGTCCTTGTCCTGGCCACATACTAAATATAGATACTTTTCAAGAGAGAACACTGTATCGTACGATGGAAATAACAACACTTAAACCATGATTTACAATTACGAAACAAGAAGCTAAATAAATCTTTCAGAATCACACAAATATATAGCCCCATCTCTTACTCCATATGATAGGACAAATTCTTCTTCTTCCCTTGTGTCACCACGGCATGAAGCAGTTGACCTAAAGTAGCAGGGAAAAACAATGAATATGCAAAGTGAAATCTAATATGCATGGCTAGATTAAGACACGGATTTTTTTTTGGGAGAGGGGGGGAAGAGGGGGGAAGGGTAGGGGTGTGGTAGGAACGTCTGTAATAAGAAGAACTGATGCAAATAAAAATCAAGATTAATAAAATCACTTTAAATATTGATCCTCTATTTAGGAAAGTGAGATACATCATTACCAGGGAAATGTAACAGCTATTCCGAGACAAGGAATAAACAAAGACAGACCATAGTGCCAATATCATGTCAGTTTCTCAAACAAAGATGCTTCTAACTTTGAGTGCCTACACGATCTCAGGCTGAGATTTCATCGAAAAGGTGTATTGTCTCAAAGTGGAGTGGGCAGTGTTGTGATGAAGAGTTGGACTGTTGACCAGTGGTGACCCCTGAACGAACAGGGCAAGGACAACCACTATAGAAGGTTGACACTTTAAAGATATTTGCACCCTGTTCCTATGTATTCAGCTGTTTCCAATGTCTTCCCTTCGTAGAATGTGTGTGTGTGTGTGTGAGTGTGGGAATGTGTGTGGTGCGTTAGAGAGGAGAAAAGGCGTGCCAACTGCCAACACAGAGAGGGATAAAACAAACAAGTGTGCTAATTGTGGATTTCTCTCAAACAAAGTCCTGGGAACAGCCTATTACTTCGAGACAGTTTTTTGACTCGACACAAATTTGTCTGAGCCGTTCCTTCTCAAAGCTAAGTTAAAATAGAGGAAAGTGACACCGCTACAATTGATATAGTTTTTACTGAAGAGGGGAGAGAATCTGACTAAGACTAAGACTTCTTTATTGATCATCATTGGAAATTAGTTTTGATTACAAAGTCGAGGAGCGGTCGCTGAGCGGTAAGGCCTTGGCTTCCAAACCTGGGGTCCAGGGTTCGAATCCTGGGAGAGACTAGGATTCTTAATTTCGGAATCTTTGGGCTATGCAAGAAGAAACTGAGTGGAGGACACGCACTAACCAAGAGCTATGTCAATTGTATAAATACCCACCTATAGTTGCGGAAATATAAAAACCAAAAACAGACTTTGCTGGGCAGGTCATAACTGTCAAAGATGAGCAAAAACGGTATGCGGTAAAACCAGATAGCAGGCGACCCAAAAGCAGACGACGAATACGAGGTAGAAGCAGATCTGCAACAATTTAAAGTTCGGGCATGGAGACGAAAAGGTCAAGAGAAATCTGAATGGAAGTGCAGTGCTGAAGCGGGTCAGAGGTAATCCATGGGCTGTAGAGCTAGAGCGATTCATGGGCTGTAGTGCTAGAGCGATCCATGGGTTGTAGTGCTAGAGCCATCCATGGGCTGTACTGAAAGAGCCATCCATGGGCTGTAGTGCTAGAGCCATCCATGGGCTGTAGTGCTAGAGCCATCCATGGGCTGTAGTGCTAGAGCGATCCATGTGCTGTAGAGCTAGAGCCATCCATGGGCTGTAGTGCTAGAGCCATCCATGGGCTGTAGTGCTAGAGCCATCCATGGGCTGTAGTGCTAGAGCGATTCATGTGCTGTAGAGCTAGAGCCATCCATGGGCTGTAGTGCTAGAGCCATCCATGGGCTGTAGTGCTAGAGCCATCCATGGGCTGTAGTGCTAGAGCGATTCATGTGCTGTAGAGCTAGAGCCATCCATGGGCTGTGGTGCTAGAGCCATCCATGGGCTGTAGTGCTAGAGCCATCCATGGGCTGTAGTGCTAGAGCCATCCTTGTGCTGTAGCGCCAGAGGGATGGATGCATGGATGGATAGTACCATAGAAAGATGAGAGCATTTGTAGGATACTCGTTTATATTCCCGATAACACGAGGACACCAATGTGAACATGTACAAGAAAAGACAAGACTTCCCAATGTTGTATCATAAATATGTAATAAATTAGAGTTTTATTTTTTTATTTATAAAAAAATGTATATCGCTACATTCATGTGGAACTGACGCATATTATCATGCGGTAAATTGGTTATTATATTTTACGTTGCACTATAAATCGAAACAAATTCCTTTGTGAAAGCAATCGAAACCCATGACAGATAATAAAATCTTAAGCATATTAAAAATATATACGCTTGTCGTAGAGTCGATGCTATTTTATCGTCGTAGCTCGTGGCAGATGATTAACTTTGCTTTTTTTTTTTTGTAAAATAATTAGTCTAGTTGATTACACCGACCATTGGACCCCAATAAATTTAGCATCTTCATTCAAAAATGTATCCTTCTAAATAATGTAAATAGTAATTTGTGTCAGTATTAACTACAGATAAATAGATAGATCTATATCCCAAGTGATATTTAAAACACCCTTTTACCCAAGCATTTTTTGGGACACTAATATATATAGCTTAAAAGCCACCCATTCTCACATGCAGTTGCGTAGCTAGAGATTTGGGGGCCCGGGGTGCTTGACCTCTCTAAGGGCCCCTGCATTTTGACATTCTGCATCATGGCATGAGATACATAACTTAATAAATGTATAACTCTAATGAGTTTAATAGATCTAACAGTGTCTTTATCTTATATAACAACGTGAATAGCAGGATCTCACAGGAGTGGCGTAATATTTAATATAATTTAAGAAAACTTTTCGGACACTCATTTGGAGGCCAATTAAAATAGAGGCCTTGGGGACTTTCGAAGTCGGACCTTTCTCCTCAAGCTACGCCACTGCTCGCATGTTTATGGAGAAATAATTTTGGATGACTTCAGAGCCCTGGGGTCAAGAGTTGGAATTTCAATGATTAATGTGATTTTAGGACGCTCCGGATAATCCAGCCAACATCTAATGGCCAGCTTTTATTAATTAAAGGGGAAAATAAAGGCGATTGGTCTTTGAGCTGGCCGAATGACAACCTTGTTATCCGTTGGCCACAGTAGCATGTCCGCTTTACACCATCTGCTCTTTTGGACCGCAAGATATGAAAAGGGCGATTGACTTTTCCTTTTAAATGATTTCATTTCCTCATATTTCAGAATACACACATTGAAAAAACAACAGTTATTGAATTAAATTATGAGTGCAACCTAAAGTACATTTGACATGTATGTAAAGTTGAACTGGACAGACGCCCTGAGACGCAAGGAAAAAAATTGGGACGAAGTGACACAAAGCGTTAAAAGGAAAATCTTTTAAAAATGAACAAAATAAAAAAAAGGAATCTATTTTTTTCCCGCCCTTTATCGCCCACCCACACCCCTGTAGCTTATTTATCCCATTAATATTAATGGATATGGATAATGCCGTAATTTGTATGATCTTCTCCCTGAGGCACCCTAGGGCGTTGCTTTTCTTTCTTTCATTCTTTCTTCTTAAGGGAAATGAATCAATCTATGTATGGATTTTTTTGCTTAAAAGCATTGAACTTAGAGATTGTAACAGAATGATTTCGGAACGTAGTGAAAGAGGAACAAATGAGGTGATGGGTCTGAGGGACAAGGTAGCGTATAATTTCAATCGCCCCCCTCTCTTCCCACCCTCGACATCGCCTCTGTTGTTCAAACTTTTCAATTAGCCGACAGACCAGCGATGTCTTCGTCTGTTCACAAAGGGGAACTGTTCAGTTTCCCACAAGGTTTGGTTTCAAGATAAAACACAGATCCTAACAGGACATGTATGTAATGACGCGGTGTATGCAGATAGTAATGGAGGTAGGGGGACGCCTTTAAGTTGTCTTTAGCTGGTAAGCTGGTGCTGAGCAAGATGTAAGCTGCATTGAGATGGATATTAGAAGTTTAATGTTAAAAAGTAAAGTCACTTATTGTGGTGATGGTGGTGGCGATGGTGGTGATGATTGTGGTGGTGGTGATGGTGGTGGTGATGGTGGTGGTGATGGTGGTGATTGTGGTGGTGATGGTGGTGATTGTGGTGGTGGTGGGAAGTCGATGCATTAAATGAGAGTCGTATTATTATTATGAAATAAAAATTTACCATTTACCATACATATAAATTTATCACTTCTTAATTAGAATAATAATAAGGCTTGTCATCAAGTCCCAATGCAGTATTTTCCGTGGCTACGCAGCCCCAGCTGTGATCTACACATTTTGCCACATCCAGGGCAAGCATCACCATTGTCCATTAATAGACGATAAGAATTTCTCTTCACCCTCTTCGTCTATTTTTAGCAGCGAATTATCTTTTGGTCTTGACTATTAAATATACATTATATTTATCAATGCTTAATTACACTTGAATATTACATATACCTAAATTTATCAATGCTTAATTAAGCTTAAATATAAAATATACATATATTTATCAATGCTTAATTACAATTCAATATAAAATATACATTCATTAATAATAAGGTTTCTCTTCCAATCTGACAATTACTGAGGAATGCAGTATTTCTCTTGGCTACGCAGTCAGGTGCGACCTACATATTTGCTTAGGCGTGACCGTTGTCCGCCGGTGGTCGATTTAGATTTTCTTTTTGCCGTCTGCGTTTGTCCTCGTACATATTAACATTCATTCGTAATCATTCATTTATAAACTCTTAATTACACTAAATCTTGAAACGCCATATGGAAGCTCCTTTTTTACCCATGATATGATTTTCTGGGAATCCTTGTTAGAAATGAAATCTTATAACTGGTTTTGATATTTACTGCCGCCTTATGCTATAAAAAGAACTTAATATTTGGTTGAATCTGTGAATTTGACCCCGTCTGATGGTTGAAGTGTGCATTTAATAATTGAGTCACCGGAATTATTAAAAAAGAACTTAGTTAAACGTAATTGTTTGTAAATTATCGACTTCTATATTATCTGATCAACAAGCGATGACTTAGGTATTATAAGTTTAATAAAAAACAGGATAAAAACAACTTTAAATTGACGTGCATAGATTATAATTCTAAAACCTATGAATAAGGGTATATTTTACACTGAATTAAAAAACTTAAGAGCAAACATATTTTTACTTTTATATTTTAAATTTCTGTAAAAAGACAATGCATATTTTTAGCCTCCTACGCGGGAATCTGAATGTCATCGACCTAATTTTTTATCTAGAACATTTGCTTCAAAACGACGCTACTAGTTTGAACACCCTAGTAGTTTACACTAATTAATATAAAAATTAAAATCGTTACGTATATGGTATTATCGGTTCATATATGAAATGTGTTTTAATAACATGTAATTTAACTCTAAGCCACTCATAAGGTATGACTTAGAGATTCATTAACTCTGGGTATCTTGTAGGATTGTGCACAGATTAAAGAAGATTACTGAGGAATGCTTTCCTTTGGCAACGCAGCCAGGTACGACCTTCATATTTGCCAGGCGTAATTATTATCCGCGGTGGTCGATTTAGATTTTCTTTTCGCCGTCTACGTTTGTCTTCGTACATATAAGGCATTTATACATAAACACTAAATCTTAAAATGCCATTTAGAAAATCCTTTTTTGCCCATGAGATGATTTTCTTTAATTCTTGTTAAAAATCAAATCTTATAACTGGTTCTAATATTTACTGCCGCCTTATAAAGAGCATATACGCAAATTTATTAATTTGATAACTTATTGTTGAAACACCAAACGATTAATTAGGTATCATAAGTTTAACAAAAAAACAGAATAAAAACTTTTCATTGACGTGCATAGATTTTAATTATAAAGCATATTATTAATGGCATATTTTACACTGAATTAAAAAAAAAATTGAGAGCCAAAATATTTGTTATTTTATATTTTCAATTTCTGTAAAAATACAAGCATATTGTTAGCCTCCTACGCGGGAATCTAATTGTCATCGACCTAATTTTTTTTTTATCTAGAACAAATTAATCCTTGCTGAAATCGATACGTTTATAGAAGTATCGGATTATGCATAAAAATTTGTTTTAATGGCATGTAATATAACTCTAAGCCACTCATAAGGTATAACTTAGAGGGTCATTATCTCTAGTTATTTTGTAGGATTGTGCTGCAGATTAAACAAGAAGCAACATATATACACATTCACTTATTGTAATATCCTTTCATTTGTATTTCTCTGACAACTAAATCTTTACGATTTGAAAGTATTTTGTGCTTTGCAACTTAAGAAAGCTCACTATTTAATAGATTATTAGTTTGTTTCTAGTTAGTTGAGTAAATTTAAAATAGGCATTTTTTTTCAACATTATTCCGATGACAGAGTTAACAAGCAAAATACAGAAAAAAATACCCTTTTTTTAAAAAAAGAAGCTTATATTAAGTGTATCAATTAGTTTGACTCAGTCATGTAATTCAATTAGTAATAAGCCTCAGACAACAATCTATAAAGCGGACTAATTCAACTTATACCACCACTTCAGACAAGTACTATTTCTTTCCCTTGTTTGAGATACCAAACAAAGTAATTTATTACCAATAGTTAATTAACTAATTGGTTATTATCTTTTTGAATTGATTCGTGTATTATCAGGTAAAAGAAATAATTGTTGGGTGTCTGAGAAATAACTAGTACAAACTTTTGGCCAGACAGACAGACATAGTGAATTGATATAAGCTTTGTACAAAGTGAAGAGTCGCTGTTCGGCTTGTTAATGATGACCTCACTTATAAAGTCACATAATATTATTATTTGTATCTCTCTTTTTAGATAGCCAATACCTGCACTATTTCAATGTCATATCACTAGGCTTTGACATTTCGTGAATGTCTTATTAGATATAATCACCGATGTTATAATAAAATCTATAATTACCAAAGCAAAAATGGAGATCTGTAGAACAAGCAAAGATTGAAAGGCGGACGTAGACCGAATGGAAGAGAAGTGCGTGAAGTGCGTCCGAGGGCGAATCAAAAATTGAGTCCTTGAGCTCCACTAGGATTCAAAAGGATTAAGTACATTAAATCACTGATATTTTATCCTTGGACACGATGACATTTTGTTCCCTACCGCTCGTGCACGATGTCCAACCCTACCTCAACGTGGAGCTCGGCTGGAAAAGTTCGTACAAGGAAACATCGGAGCCAAAGCGAAAGCACAACAAAACGAAACTCAGGTGGGAAGAGAGCTCCCATGACCGTGTTATCTCTTTCTCTCCGTAATTATTTACCACATTCTGTCGGAATCAACGCTGGTATCGTCAGTTAAGAGAGAAAGAGTTAATAGCCCATGCTTCATTCCTCAAGGCACCGTACGGTAAGCCTGGCAAATAATAGGAAAATGGTAATTGGCCGCCGGTTGTGCTTAATCTTTGGTCGCGTACTAACCAGTGAGTCAGAATTGTCCAGAACCACTGGAAATAGCAAAGTTGAAAATTAAGATAACTGCTTTCACCCTCGCCAGACGGAAGTTTTCGTTCAGTCAAGCTGGTAAGAGGGAGCTCTTACTGGCTTAGAGTTTCATGAGCCTTGAATCAACTCTTAAACCAGTGATTCCCAGAGTGGTCTATATAGACCCCAAGGGTCTAAGAAAGTTAAAACAAAATTGGGTGTCTATAAGATGTCCACGGAGCCAACGATAATAGATTTCATTGAAGCAGGTCGTGACTTTAATTTTGTATACACTATAGTTATTGCTATCAATATTAATTCTGATATTTATACTAAAAATTGTTGATTTTGATTTAATTTCAATAATTATTTAAATAGTTTAATTTTTCTACATGCAAAATTATGTTTAACAAAAAGAAATGTGGATTGTACAGCGTAGATTATGTAAAATTGGGATTCATTTCTTAATGTCAAACAAGCGATTGCCTAAGTGCCTTTTTTATGAAGATATGAAACCAATTGCAAGGCAGGTGAGTTTTGAATTCAGTTTTCCCCCTGATAGATTGTTAGCAAGCCAAGGCTAATGAGCCCTTCCTGCCCTAAGTTTACTGATTCAGGCACCGCCTTCGCCCCTTTTTCTGTTAGTGAAAACAGTTCTGCCGACCCGATATTTAAGCCACACATGAAAGATTAAGAAACACACGAGAAACTGCTCTTTGCGAGAATTTTGACAATGATATTTAAGGAAAGATCTCTATAAATTAATATGTAGCTTTAAACTACTTTATATTCAATCTTCCATTTACTGCAGCTAGAAATTAGTTTTAAAAAAATATTGATAAATTTTCAAAATGTAATACAAGTTAAGCAGGAGGTCTACCGAAAACCAGAAAACATGGAAAGGGGTCTACGAGACAAAAAAAAGTTTGGGAACCACTGTCTTATACAATACAGATGTTGTATCAAAAATAAGATGATTACGTCCTTATAGTGGCCATTTGGACTATCCTTCGTTCTGTTTCTACAACCTGCTTATGTCGAGACATTTTAAAAAAGTAAAAAGTACTCAATAAGATTTTTATTTAAAAAAATGTTACACAAAAAAGTCATCTATAATATCGTTGTCGTGTTGATGAAATTGAATTGAAATATAAGTCTACTTAATCATACCTAGTTTTGTAAACAAACAAAAAAATAAATTAATATATTTATATTATTAAAATATTCCTCAGTGTCCATTGACTTTAATTCAAATGACGCTCAATAAAAGTATATAAGGAATAAAGTCGGTCATATAAACTTACTTAATAAAGAAAAAAAAAGTTAAATTTGTTTTACTAATCTACTTTGACCACAAGACAATTATTTTTCAATTACTGAGTGTTAAAAATGGCCTTCGGTGACGTGACAGGAGGGGGGGGGGTGCATGGTGCAGGGACATTGTTGGCTAGAAAGTAGTTATTTGTATGAAACCCTATATTTGAGGTTTCAAGGATAACCTTTTAAAACTGAAAGGCGTTTAATGAAATGAACTGTTATATTCCAGAGCTGTTTTCTTATTTATTCATACAGCCCCCAACCAGAGAAAACACAAACACACTTTTGATTTATACAAAAACGAAACATTATTTCAAATGCCTAGCAGTATATTAGATTTCAATACTAGAAAACCAATGATTATCTGGAAAGATACGTACAAAAGCTACTTGCAAATGATAGGCTTTTTACTTTGGAATATGCTGACAGAATTTCGCCAATAAGAAACTGAAAAGAGTGCTAAATGCTTTATACAACATACGGCTCGTAACAGTATATCTGACTTACATGAGTTAATTTAGTCAGCCTTTTGCTCGGGCTCATGTCCAAAATTTTTTTTTTTGTAAGGAACAGCGTCGTTTTATATTGTAAGCCCAAACCAAGTAGCAATTCAAGCTCAGGCTTACTCGTCGTCTGGTATGCGCTCTGGACTGTCGTCATCCCCCGCCGTCCTGCGGGAGGAATATTGAAAACAATTACAACAATTCAAATTGATCATGATCTTATATCCGACGCCTCTAATGAATTATATGTAAACGCTTTATTACGATCTTACTAGTGAAAGGCGTATAGACTTAATAACGCCATATAATGTTAAATTTAGTAACAGTATCGCCTGAAACCTCTCCTGCTAATGTATCTCATGATTGGTGAAGATGTTCACAATTGAAAAGAATTGGAGGAAAAAAAGGATAAAAAAAAAGCAGCCCTAATTGATCTGGTCACATCTGAAATGACCGTCAATTTAACGCGCTCTACCAGGAGAGACCAGGTGACAATTGGCAGTCACAGCTGTCATTAACTGTCTAACGGAACTTGTCAGCTGCTCGAGGCTTGTGAAGGTCACGAGGCATTAAAAATATGAATTATCGTCTGCCAAGTCTAACACTAACAAGAACGCTCACTCAAGAGGTTGTTGGTTATGATTTGGATTTTATGTAAATTTGTGTTGAAAGAACTGGACTTCGACATTCTTAATTAGACATCTGGACTAAAGAAAATAATTATACTACAGTTTTTTAAATTACTTTTTTGAGTACTCAATTAAATATTTTTTTAATAATTAACTATTTACAAAAATATGTTTAACTTCTTTATGAGGTCATAGAAAATGTGTATTGTTCAAACTCTTAGATAAACGATGGTTAAAAAAAAACAACAGAAGAGCAAAGAGAATTTCAAGCAAAATATAAAAAAGCCTTTATCAAAAAAAGCCAATCTAAAGGGAAAGAACTCCGTCCTTAAAACTACCAAAAAAATATCTACCAGTAATGTACAAGATAATTCTGTATTTAGATATCAAACAAAATAATTAATTACCATTAATTAATTGACTAATTAAGTAATTTCTTTATAGATTCATGCTTGTTAGGTACAATAAACAAATGTTTAAAGTATCGACTTGATCGGAGAATGTGTGAGGGAGAAACAGCGTGAACAAGTTTTTTTAAGTGGACTAAACCCAACGAATTAAGCCATATCTGTGAATACTGAAGTATTTGTTTCCCTTATTGCTATATAACAAATAATTAATAACAGGAAATTAATTGATTGGTTACTTGTATTTTTTTTTATTGATTCATGTCTTGTCTATGTCAATAAATATTTGTGCGATTTTTTTCAACTTGATTCGTGAATGGGTGTGTTAGAAATAACGTGTACACACTTTTTACCAGACAGACAGAGTTGATATAAGCTTTATATAAACATATATATATATATATTGTACGTTCAACCAGCATTTATAAATTTATTTTTATATACATTTAGAAGTTAAATTTTGACTTTTATCAATTTGTTATTTTTATTTTCCAGCTGACCAGAATAAAAATTTTATAAAATTCCAGAGAAAAGAGAAAAATAAAATGTCCCAAAATGTATCAAATGTTAAAAAATATTCAATTGGTTTAAGAATTCATTTCACAAAGCTTTTATTTATTTTGACCTTAAAAAAATCCAACAGCTTTGTCCAAGAGAGTACACTAGTATTTTATGTTGAAGAAGCACTGTCTCGTTCAAAGCACTGCCACATTCAAAGCACTGCCTCATTCAAGCACTGCCTCATTCAAAGCACTGCCTCATTCAAGCACTGCCTCATTCAAAGCACTGCCTCATTCAAGCACTGCCTCATTCAAGCACTGCCTCATTCAAGCACTGCCTCATTCAAGCACTGCCTCATCCAAAGCACTGCCTCATTTAAGTACTGCCTCATTTAAGCACTGCCGCATTCAAGCACTGCCTCATTCAAGCACTGTCTCATTCAAGCACTGCCTCATTCAAAGCACTGCCTCATTCAAAGCACTGCCTCATTCAAAGCACTGCCTCATTAAAAGCACTGCCTCATTCAAAGCACTGCCTCATTCAAGCACTGCCTCATTCAAGCACTGCCTCATTCAAGCACTGCCTCATTCAAGCACTGCCTCATTCAAGCACTGCCTCATCCAAAGCACTGCCTCATTTAAGTACTGCCTCATTTAAGCACTGCCGCATTCAAGCACTGCCTCATTCAAGCACTGCCTCATTCAAGCACTGCCTCATTCAAATCACTGCCTCATTCAAAGCACTGCCTCATTCAAGCACTGCCTCATTCAAGCACTGCCTCATCCAAAGAACTGCTTCATTCAAGCACTGCCTCATCCAAAGCACTGCCTCATTCAAGCACTGCCTCATTCAAGCACTGCCTCATTCAAACACTGCCTCATCCAAAGTACTGCCTCATTCAAACACTGCCTCATTCAAGCATTGCTTGATTCAAAGCACTGCCTCATTCAAGCACTGCCTCATTCAAGCACTGCCTCATCCAAGCACTGCCTCATTCAAGCATTGTCTCAGTCAAGCACTGCCTCATCCAAAGCACTGCCTCATTCAAGCACTGCCTCATTCAAGCACTGCCTCATTCAAGCACTGCCTCATCCAAGCACTGCCTCATTCAAGCATTGTCTCAGTCAAGCACTGCCTCATTCAAGCACTGCCTCATTCAAGCACTGCCTCATTCAAGCACTGCCTCAGTCAAGCACTGCCTCATTCAAGCACTGCCTCATCCAAAGCACTGCCTCATTCAAGCACTGCCTCATTCAAGCACTGCCTCATTCAAGCACTGCCTCATCCAAGCACTGCCTCATCCAAAGCACTGCCTCATTCAAACACTGCCTCAGTCAAGCACTGCCTCAGTCAAGCACTGCCTAATTCAAGCACTGCTTCATCCAAAGCATTGCCTCATTCAAGCAATGTCTCATTCAAGCACTGCCGCATTCAAGCATTGCCTCATCCAAGCACTGCCTCATTCAAGCACTGCCTCATTCAAAGCACTGCCTCATTCAAAGCACTGCCTCATCCAAAGCACTGCCTCATTCAAGCACTGCCTCATTCAAGCACTGCCTCATCCAAAGAACTGCTTCATTCAAGCACTGCCTCATCCAAGCACTGCCTCATTCAAGCATTGCCTCATTCAAGCACTGCCTCATCCAAAGCACTGCCTCATTCAAGCACCGCCTCATTCAAGCACTGCCTCATTCAAGCACTGCCTCAGTCAAGCACTGCCTCATTCAAGCACTGCCTCATTCAAGCACTGCCTCATCCAAAGCACTGCCTCATTCAAGCACCGCCTCATTCAAGCACTGCCTCATTCAAGCACTGCCTCATCCAAGCACTACCTCATTCAAGCAATGCCTCATTCAAGCACTGCCTCATTCAAGCATTGCTTCATTCAAAGCACTGCCTCATTCAAGCACTTCCTCATTAAAAGCACTGCCTCATTCAAGCACTGCCTCATCCAAAGCACTCCCTCATTTAAGCACTGCCTAATTCAAGCACTGCTTCATCCAAAGCATTGCCTCATTCAAGCACTGCCTCATTCAAGCACTGCCTCATTCAAGCACTGCCTCATTCAAGCACTGCCTCATTCAAGCACTGCCTCATCCAAAGCACTGCCTCATTCAAAGCACTGCCTCATCCAAAGCACTGCCTTATTCAAGCACTGCCTCATTCAAGCACTACCTGATTCAAGCACTGCCTCATTCAAGCATTGCTTCATTCAAGCACTGCCTCATTCAAGCACTGCCTCATTCAAAGCACTGCCTCATTCAAAGCACTGCCTCATTCAAGCACTGCCTCATTCAAGCACTGCCTCATTCAAGCACTGCCTCATTCAAGCACTGCCTCATTCAAGCACTGCCTCATCCAAAGCACTGCCTCATTTAAGTAATGCCTCATTTAAGCACTGCCTCATTAAAGCACTGCCTCATTCAAAGCACTGCCTCATCCAAAGCACTGCCTCATTCAAGCACTGCCTCATTCAAGCACTGCCTCATTCAAGCACTGCCTCATCCAAGCACTGCCTCATTCAAGCATTGTCTCAGTCAAGCACTGCCTCATTCAAGCACTGCCTCATTCAAGCACTGCCTCATTCAAGCACTGCCTCAGTCAAGCACTGCCTCATTCAAGCACTGCCTCATCCAAAGCACTGCCTCATTCAAGCACTGCCTCATTCAAGCACTGCCTCATTCAAGCACTGCCTCATCCAAGCACTGCCTCATCCAAAGCACTGCCTCATTCAAACACTGCCTCAGTCAAGCACTGCCTCAGTCAAGCACTGCCTAATTCAAGCACTGCTTCATCCAAAGCATTGCCTCATTCAAGCAATGTCTCATTCAAGCACTGCCGCATTCAAGCATTGCCTCATCCAAGCACTGCCTCATTCAAGCACTGCCTCATTCAAAGCACTGCCTCATTCAAAGCACTGCCTCATCCAAAGCACTGCCTCATTCAAGCACTGCCTCATTCAAGCACTGCCTCATCCAAAGAACTGCTTCATTCAAGCACTGCCTCATCCAAGCACTGCCTCATTCAAGCATTGCCTCATTCAAGCACTGCCTCATCCAAAGCACTGCCTCATTCAAGCACCGCCTCATTCAAGCACTGCCTCATTCAAGCACTGCCTCAGTCAAGCACTGCCTCATTCAAGCACTGCCTCATTCAAGCACTGCCTCATCCAAAGCACTGCCTCATTCAAGCACCGCCTCATTCAAGCACTGCCTCATTCAAGCACTGCCTCATCCAAGCACTACCTCATTCAAGCAATGCCTCATTCAAGCACTGCCTCATTCAAGCATTGCTTCATTCAAAGCACTGCCTCATTCAAGCACTTCCTCATTAAAAGCACTGCCTCATTCAAGCACTGCCTCATCCAAAGCACTCCCTCATTTAAGCACTGCCTAATTCAAGCACTGCTTCATCCAAAGCACTGCCTCATTCAAGCACTGCCTCATTCAAGCACTGCCTCATTCAAGCACTGCCTCATTCAAGCACTGCCTCATTCAAGCACTGCCTCATCCAAAGCACTGCCTCATTCAAAGCACTGCCTCATCCAAAGCACTGCCTTATTCAAGCACTGCCTCATTCAAGCACTACCTGATTCAAGCACTGCCTCATTCAAGCATTGCTTCATTCAAGCACTGCCTCATTCAAGCACTGCCTCATTCAAAGCACTGCCTCATTCAAAGCACTGCCTCATTCAAGCACTGCCTCATTCAAGCACTGCCTCATTCAAGCACTGCCTCATTCAAGCACTGCCTCATTCAAGCACTGCCTCATCCAAAGCACTGCCTCATTTAAGTAATGCCTCATTTAAGCACTGCCTCATTAAAGCACTGCCTCATTCAAAGCACTGCCTCATCCAAAGCACTGCCTCATCCAAAGCACTGCCTCATTCAAGCACTGCCTCATCCAAAGCACTGCCTCATTCAAAGCACTGCCTCATTCAAGCACTGCCTCATTTAAACACTGCCCATCCAAGCACTGCCTCATTCAAGCACTGCCTCATTCAAAGCATTGCCTCATTCAAAGCACTGCCTCATTCAAAGCACTGCCTCATTCAAGCGCTGCCTCATTCAAGCACTGCCTCATCCAAAGTACTGAATGGAAACGAATTAAAAAAAAATAAAAAAAAATAGTATTTTTTAAAAAGTGTCATCTATCGAAAGTATTAAACTGTGTCAGAAACTTAAATTAAATCATAAAATTTTTTTTTATAAAAAATTCTCACTTAAGCCAGGCCTAGTTTGATGGTGCGGCAAAACATCTGATAAAAATATTTCTCATATTAGTTACAAATTATAAGTTGTAAAAAGATGACATCTTAAATCTGTTCTCAATTTTTTGCTTGTGTTGTTTGTTTTTATAATTATTTTTATATACTAGTTAGTTTTTCTTAATGTTAATGTCCTTCAAAGATAAAATATCTATTTCTGTAAACTTGACTAGAATCTCAGAAAATGAATGAAGAGATTTCAATGTATAAACGTGCTACTATTTACTGAATGAATAAAATAACGTGCGTAAAGTACTCGAAAGACTAATTGACTGAATACATAGTGGAAATAAAATGTTTAAGAGGGTGGTGGGTGAGGTGACCATGAAGAAATATAAAATTTCATTGGTCAGTTCAGTGCAGAGGTCTGGGACTTAGTTGTATTTGAAATAGATATTCGGTTTTTGGTGACATCAAAAGTCTCCACATTAAACGCGATCACAAAATTGTGAGACCATAAACCACAACAAACAGAAACAATATAACTAAATACAAAACTCCGCATTGAAATATATCGATGTATTGAAATATATTCTTTCATTTCTCAAAAAGTATGAAGAGAATAGGGGGAACACTACATAGACAAGAATAACATGTCAACTATATGACAACGTATTCTAAATAAACATATTTATATATAAGAGGACATAAGAGTCTAAAGACAAAGTCTTAACAGCACAATCACACAATGACCAAGATAAAAATATTTAATTGGGGATGAAATGACCGGAGATGAAATGACCAGTCACCTTATTTTCTACATAATACGAAATTAATGAGTTAGTTATCACTGTTTGATTAACTAATTGGTTATTTTTTTTTTATTAATTCATTTTTTGTCATCGACTGTGTATAACTATGCACAATTTTAATTTGACCCGAGAATGGGAAGTGGGAGAAAACTCTTGCAAAAAAACGTAAAAATGGGAATAGCTCCACATATGCAACTACATCTTTCTATAAGTAGCATTTATTTCCTTTTTTTCGATACCAAACAAAATAATTAATATAGAAGTTAATTTTTGGCTTGATTCAAGCATTGTTCAGCACAATAAAAATGTGTAAGGTTTCATCCGAGAATGGATGTGGGAGAAATAACATGTAAAAAAAAAATTAATTGTACTAGAAAGACAGACAGAGTTGACAAAAGCTTTGTAAAAAACTGAATGGGCCATTCGTCGAAAGACATTCTAGTCAAGGAAAAGACTACATGGAATGGAGAAAGACGTCGACAGATCATATGTGGTTCCCTAAAGATGGAACATAAAAAGTAAGGGTGAATATGAAAGTGAAGTATTTTTTTCAATTTGTTTAGACTAAATTTTATTCTAGATAAGACCACTCTTCTAGTGACATTACAATGTCTTTGTCTTAGCCCGAGTTTTGTTGAGTGATCCACTAGGACACAACTACGGCTATCGATAATAACAGTATGACTTGAATGCTAAAACAAGGTTATCTAATAGCCTCAGCTGTGCACATTAGAGCAAGATGACCTACATTTTTAGAGCAAGTTATTCATAACCAGATGGCTAAATTATTCATCAACATATGTCCTTAACTTAATCTGATAAAAGAAAACATATAACTATAAATTCCCACCACATGTAAGGCCCGGCAATATGTAGAGACATAAAATTACATATAAAAGGCCACATGAAATAGTAAGCTTTCAAAAACCAGATTTCTGTTCATCGAAAGATTACGTAATACGAAGTTTAAACTTTTTTTCTACAATAACTCAGGTACAGTGGCTGAGTGGTAAGGTACTTAGCTTTCAGAACGAGAGGTCTCTGGGAAGACTAGGGTGTTGAGTTTCTTGATTTTTGGGATGCCTATGAGTCTACCTGACATAAGTTGTGGAAGGTACAATCGGTTGGTCATTTACACCTTTACTAGTATCGCACACTATTAAGAGATAAAAACTAAGTATGACAAAGAACTGAAAAATATTATTAAATGCTTGAAGATTAAGCTGATTCTGGAAATTATGTGAAGTAAATATAATCTCTTCATCTAGGTCAAAGGAGAGCTAAGATCTGAATGTTACCTAAATGGCTCTGTAAATACTATCATTTTTTTTATCATTACAAGTGAAATCGATAAAGGTAATATAATAAAATTGGTTTCAAGGTATCTAACCCTGACAACGCAAGAGTAATATCATTAAGCCCAGATAAAGATTAACAAATAAACTTGACAATACAATAATAGAAACCTAATTAAGTCTAGCGTTACATCTTGATTTAAATGTGCCAAATAGTATAATTAAATATAAAATTTTTATAATAATTTATTTGCTGGTATATATAAGTGGTTTCATTGATCTTATCTCTCACTAAGCAGCACCCCCCCCCCCCCAAAAAAAAAACACATAAAAAAAACTCGTTATCAAAGAATTGCATCATGACTTTATCTGGACAAACGCTAGTGCACCTCCTTGTCAAAATGGCTGCTTAAAAGATCCAACCTAACCCAAAACGTATCTATGGCAACGAATTGAGAAATAAGATACAAAAGGATAGTTGTTCCCCCTTACTGCAACTCTTTCCTCTCTTGTATGACCTAAAGTTTCAAAGTCCATGGGACGGTAAAGAAGGTAGAACGAATCACGTGGGCTGAAGTGGACAACGAAAAGGGTATAACCTGGGGGCTCAATAGTTCTTTGAAAACATACCCCCTCCATTTCCCACTGCATCTGAACCCCTCCATCTCCTATCTCTACACACACACACACAAAAGTGTGATAGAAATTGGTTTCGAAAATTACGTTAAGAGCAACAGGGCACCCAAACAAAGGGAAACTAACTCTGAGAGACGTAATGATTTTATTCTGACACTTCTTGGAGGAAGTTTTGAAAAAGACATTGTCACGCCGAATGTACGCGAGGAACAAGTTCGTTGCACCAAAAGAAAGTCTAGAAATCTGTTCGGGCCAAATTTACGTATGGGAAATTTGTCACGGTAGTCGGATGGCAGGAAATTTACTAAAATGTAAAATTTGAGTCAATAATTTACAAGAGGTCAAGTTGTCTTTCCAAAACAAAGTCTGAATAAAAAACATGCAAAATATTTTCTATTATTCTTTTTTTAAACACAAAGCTTATCTAAGGGGAAGAACTCCGCACTATCTCAATAATGTAAAAAAATATTTCTGATACTAATTATGAAACAAACAAATTAATTACCATTAATTAATTAACCGTTGGCCAAAGAAACAGATGAGCTTAACATCTGCCCTATTGATCGTAAGGTCTAAAAGGGGAACTTCGCTTTTTTTTTGCATAGTTGACCCCAGTTGTTGAGCGATTGACCCTGGGTACTCGATGAGGTGATCGCCTGGTCAACGTGTTCACGGAGACAGTAAAGTAAGGGCAGGGGTAAATGAATGTTAATTAAGTGAATTTTTGAGGAGTTAGAGGAGATTGTGAGACTTGGACCGAGACCAATCGTCATAGAAGGCCTGAACAATGATCCGCAACATCGCAACATATGGGCAGCGGGGACCAATAGCTCGTTGCCACGTCACAGGTCTGTACTACGTGGATAAGCTAATGGACTCCACTCCCCACAGATTGTGACGTCGCAGATCTGTGTTAAGGCCTAGTGTAACGAATGGTCTCGCTTGGAGCCAGTGTGGGTAATCGTAGTTGGAGGTGGTAGTTTGCGACTAGAAGTTGTTTGTTTTTTTATTGATTTGAGGGTAGATCTTGTTTCTTGTGTGCAAAAGTTCTTAGTATTAAAGTAATGCAGCTTTATTACATTTATGCTCGAGTAGCTTCCGTTCTTTAAGAGAGAGAAAGAGAGAGAGAGAGAGAAAAAACAAAGTATCTTAATAATGTTACTGGCTTCCTGTCGGTAAATGACTGAACTTCTGAATGAAGTGGCTAACCAGCGTTCCAACCCTTACATAACCAGTCTGCACAACCACCCAAGGCTACAACTATATAGCGACCGTTTGTAACAACCACTCTGAACATCCACTAACTGTAGTGTTTAAGTCAATAAGCAACTCGTAATGCTTTACAGACGCAATATGAGAAATAATTCGGGGCTGTGACATTACATATTGAAACAATCGTAGTAACTCGCTGGCCAGCATCCAATAACCAGAGGCATATAATTCATATAACTATTTAAGATCCTGCTTTCAGAGGGAGCCTTTGTTTCCTGATTACAAAATCAGTTTTGACTGAGCTGGACAAATTGTTAAGATCTAGAGTAGGTAAAAGAAGTCGAACGTCTGATAGAAATAAGTCTCTATACTGTTTATATTCACTCTGTTGTAATATACTGTTTATATTCACTCTGTTGTAATATACTGTTTATATTCACTCTGTTGTAATATACTGTTTATATTCACTCTGTTGTAATATACTGTTTAAATCCGTTGTAAATAATATGTACTTTTACATTTGTTGTTCTACATTACAGGAGGCCGGAGAGAGGTTGATAGTAGTAACCTGTCAATGTCGCTTTAAAACCAAAAATATGTTTCACTTTGTCTTGATTTTTACAATAGATATTCACGTCTGAGTAAATACTAGATACTTTCCAAAAGCTTTTTTTTTTTATCATATTCCTTTGCTTTAAATATTTTCCGGTAAATTTACCTTTAGATAAACTAGTGACTTGTTCTTATTTACTGTTTTTATTGTTTAGTTTTATATGTTACTGACAAAGTGCGAAATACAAGCATTTTGTAGAATGGCGTTATATATTATGACAATCATATCATTTATAAATAACTGCTAGAAGCTACATTGCATTTAAGTGTAACATGATGTTGATTTAGAATTAGTTCTGAGTATTGTTATGGAGTGTGTTTGTGTGTTGGTTTCAAAGGTGATGGTGGGAAGAGGTTAGCTATGCAGTGTGAATGACGCAAGATAAGCGGCATTGTTGTCAGCGGTCTTATGTACAACAGATTACCAGAGTGAAAAGATGTGTTTTTGTAGTGAGTTATTTTTGTCCTAAAATGTAATACATTGATTTGTTTCATCTCAAGTTGAAATGTCTCTATCTTGAAATAAAATTTATATTTAGTTTTGTTAACAAAGAAGTTATTCAAGTTATTTTAAGTTTTACGAGTTAAACAATATTATGTCTACAGCGGTTCAATTGTCTACCAGCAGTGTGGTGCTACAAGTCAACCACCGCCCACAACAAGTTTGCCATGTATAAATGATATCTGTAACATAGACAATATTAGTAATAGTAATAGTAATATATATATATATAATATTAGTAATATACAAACCCTAATATTTCTTCCTTGTATTGTTCCACAATACTTTCCACTATAGGAAAACATTTTCATTTTCCGTTTATATTAGCATTCGTAGTTATTAAAGTAGGTGTGCACATGTGAACACGAATGTGATTGTATGTAAGTTAAATTTGTGTGTATGTATATAAACTAGACAGAGTGTGAGATTAAATGTGTGTGTGTATGTATATACGCTAGACAGAGTGTGAGGTTAATTATGTGTGTGTATGTATATACGCTAGACAGAATGTGAGATTAATTGTGTGTGTATGCATATACGCTAGACAGAATGTGAGATTAATTGTGTGTGTATGTATATACGCTAGACAGAGTGTGAGATTAAATGTGTGTGTGTGTATGTATATACGCTAGTCAGAGTGTGAGATTAAATTGTGTGTGTATGTATATACGCTAGAGAGAATGTGAGATTAATTGTGTGTGTATGTATATACGCTTGAAAGAGTGTGAGATTAAATTGTGTCTGTATGTATATACGCTAGAGGGAATGTGAGATTGTGTGTGTATGTATATACGCTTAACAGAATGTGAGATTAAATGTGTGTGTATGTATATACGCTAGACAGAGTGTGAGATTAAATGTGTGTGTATGTATATACGCTAGACAGAATGTGAGATTAAATGTGTGTGTATGTATATACGCTAGACAGAGTGTGAGATTAAATGTTTGTGTATGTATATACGCTAGACAGAATGTGAGATTAAATGTCAATGTAGATGTAAGGGTTATGAGTGGTTTTAAAGACTTTGGGGGTTTTTTTTGTTCCTAGTTAGTTAGATGGTTGGTCTAGACCACCACGTTCTACCAGCTCATTCTAACATTCGTCAGTAAATCTGTGGCCTACTGTCTTGGTTTATTTACTGAGATTTGAGTGGAAGTTACAGAGTGCATTCTACTATTTTTTTTTATTTATATATTTTCTTTTCATTATCAATCTAGCAAAAGTAGTTGGCAACAGTTCTGTCAATTGTGTCTGGTTAGCTAATTCTCTTAATGTATTGCGTCTAGGCGTATGTCTGTAGAGACTATTACATACGGTCGTGTCTGGTTTATTAATGTTTCTTTCGCCCTTACATCAATGGAAGAAAAATAATAACTCTCGTAGTGTAGTATGTTAGTCTATCATTGTTAACATTTTAGTACCTTATAATGTAAGATCTATCATAAGAAATCCATCTAGCATTTCAAAGCATGTTTGGTTAGTATATCAGCCACTATATCTCAATGTGGTCTTAGTCTCGTTTTCAAACTTCTATAGTCAAGTAATTTTTTTTATATTAATTAACAAATATACCGTCAATCAATCAATCAATCATACATATCAATCAATCTATTCCTTTTAATATGGTCTTAGTCTCGTTTTTAGACTTGTATAGTCAAGTAATTTTTTAAAATTTAATCCAGAAATATACCGTCAATCAACCAATTAATCTATCAATCAATTTATCAATCTATCTTATCAATCAATCAATCTATCTATCTATCTATCTATCTATCTATCTATCTATTTATCTATCTATCTATCTATTAATCTATCCATCCATCCATAAATCCATCCATCCATCCATCTAGCAACATGATCATGTAGCTCTCTCGCTAGCTAGTTATTATAGAGTCTTTTGGATACTTCTTGCTTATTTGAACATGCTAATGGCTTTAGACGAGAACGCACTAAAAACAAATGTTAATCAAAGGAACAGAATAAGACCAATTAGTTTTCTCATTACAAAGATACTCGAATAACGTAGAGGTAATGACAAGCACAACGATGCCTTGGTCAATATGACTTCATGTGTTTATTGGACTCCGCAGTAAATAAACCACAGGCCACCCATCGATAGCATGGCTTTCTCCGCTAATGAGACAATTGGAACAAAAAAATCTGGGACAATGAATGCAATTTTCTTTAATATCCCTTTTTTTCCAGCGATTCTCACTTTTTTTTTTCTTGCTACCTTTGAGGGTTTAAGGCCTAGCCTTCGATTAGATTAGAAATCTGCGCACCCGTTAAGTAGATTTCTCATTGGCGTGCCAGTAGAATGGACTTGTCCAAGGCGTAATATGTCACTCTCTCTATGTATACATATATCTATCCAACTATCTATCTAATCTATCTATCTATCTAATATATCTATCTACCCATCTCTCTCTATATATAAGAGAGAGAGAGAGATGAAACGATAGATAGATATATTAGATAGATAGATAGATAGATAGATGGACAGATAGATAGATAGATATTTTAAAATGTTTAGACAAGGGTATTTAAAAATATAAAATTTAAAAAAATTGACACGTATTCAATAGGTTGTATACCAATTCAAATGATAAACTTCTAATTTGCTGGTTTCAAACATGATTTAAGCAAGAAGTGCAGTATAATATATATAGATTATAGTGCATCACAATTTAGTCACCTCCCCTGGTAGAAGCTGTTAAAAATTAACACGGAAAATCCACACAGACACACAGTAACTGTACATATAGAGCCACCACACACACAGTGACACGAAATATAAAGACACCACACACACAGTGACTCTACATATGGACACCACACACATAGTGACTACATGTAGAGACACCACACAAAAAGTGACCCTACATATGGACACCACACACATAGGGACTACATGTAGAGACACCACACACATAGTGACTACATGTAGAGACACCACACACACAGTGACTCTACATTTAGAGACACTACACACACAGTAACTCTACATATAGACACCACACACACAGTGACTCTACATATAGAGACACCACATGCATACTGAAGCACATAATTTACCCATGTAACCTTCATAAAAAGTGGAACCATGGTTCGGTTGTATAGGGTGAATAAATTCTGATGAAATCATGAGGAGGTCTGTCGTAGTTCAAGTGGGAAAGTTGAAGAAGAACAAGTGAGAGACAAGTGACAGCAAGACGTATATTTTTAGTGAGTTAAGTCTAGTTCAAATATCATTTTTAACTTGTGTTTCTACATGCATCGACAGTCAATTTGAATCCGCGTATAGTCATAAATAAGTTATAATCAGTCTTGTTTCAAATCAAGATTATTCATTGTTTTTAAAGTTCTACATTGAGAATGTTTACGTCTGGTTTAGAAGTACTAGCTGTTGGGAGCTGCAAACCAACAACTCAGTTACAACACCTTCCAATTCATAGTTTATTACAGTAGGGGGGCACGCAGAGCCTGGGTTAAAGTTGCGTCTGTCGTAGCTTTCTGAGTTAGTTTCCTGATCCTCTATTGCCTCGCCATAGGCTAGAGATGCTGCCCCGTGACTCAATTTCTATTCCATTTCAGGGCTTCGTACTAGTTCATTTTAATTTTCTTGCCGACCATCGATCTTCTTGTGTTCAAACTGCATCCACATCCCGTCATGCACCGCGCAAGGTAATTTTATCAATTTAATTATGGGCGAAATCAGTTTCATTCGGGTGATTTAAAAAAAAAAAAAAAGAAGCAAAAACAAAACATTGTCGTAAATCAATTGAACATAATTGATGTTTTTTTTTTGTTTTTTTTTTCGGATTTAGTGGGTGAAGGAGAATGGGAAGTACTGTGGATGGTTTGGGGGGGGGGGGGGGGTCAAAAACAATTTTCTTTTGGAACACTAGAAGCAGTAAACATTTCTGAACTGGAATCGATTTCTCTCGTAAACTTCAATTAATGATGTGAGCTAATTTATTTCCAGATTTTTAACTTCGTTAAGTTCAAAAAAAATTTGATTAAAATTATCTCATCTCTATACACAAAATTATCTCATCTCTATACACAAAATTATCTCATCTCTATACACAAAATTATCTCATCTCTATACATAAAATTATCTCATCTCTATACATAAAATTATCTCATCTCTATACACAAAGTTATCTCATCTTTATACACAAAATTATCTCATCTCTATACACAAAATTATCTCATCTCTATACACAAAATTATCTCATCTCTATACACAAAGTTATCTCATCTCTATACACAAGATTATCTTATCTCTATACACAAAATTATCTCATCTCTATACACAAAATTATCTCATCTCTATACACAAAATTTCCCTTTAAATAAAAAAGTTTCTTGTGATGAAAAAAAAAGGTTACTGTGGTTTAGAAAAAAATGTCTTTTAAATTTTGTAATGAGTCAAATATATCCATATAAGGATAAAGAGTTGTTAGGACAACGTCAATAATTTCTTGAATATCTCTATTTACTTTCAAGGGATGATTCTTATTCTAGTTATTAATTTTGTCTTCAGTTAGTTTCTTACCTAATTTAATAGAAAAGTTTAGAATAAAAAGAGCAATTTTTTTTAGGCAAAATGTTAATAAAATCTGGCAATCTGAATGAAATCGAACTCGCCCTGCTCAAAACAGATTTTTTAAAATATTTTTTTTTTACCTTTTGTTTCTTGTTTCTTATTTTAATTGTTTATTTTTTTTATAGTTTATTATGTTTTGGTATTTTTTAAAATTTTTGTTTTCTAAATTTAAGCATAAAGCCAAAACTAGCTCAGCTTCATTTTGTTTTGGTGGGGTGTTATTGTTTTTTTAACACTTTCGTTTCGTGCAGTCATCCAGCGTTTAAAGGCAAGATTAATTAATTAACACTCTTCAATTGACAGGTGGTAATTAATTATTAAATTTCCAATTAGCTAAGCTTAATTAATTTACGGGAAGAAAAAAATTGCGAGAGTTGCATATTGATTAGACGTGACAAAACAATGAAAAAAAAAATAATTCGGTTTAGTTTCAAAGCTTTCTTCTAGTGTGGGGGAGGCAGAGGTTTGTTCAGTAATTGTCAATACGCAGCACAGCAAAGTGAAAAAGGCGCTGTGACACTGTAGGATATCGTTTTCAGCGCAAGCTTCCGACGGTGAGATTTTTAGACGTCTTCACATAACCAGATGATTAAAATGGTTGGGAAATTTACGAAAAGTAAATATAGTAGTCTAGAAAAAGAGTATGACATGTTATAGTTTAGAATAACTTAGGTTCTGCTGACAACTGCTTGTCAGGAATAGTGGAGAGCTTTGGTCAACTCAAAGAACCGTGACGGATATAATAAAATGATTGGGGGACTTTGAACAGAGTAGTCCATTTCTCCTTCCTTGCTCCAGGGATGAATGATTTCCTTTGGTCCAAAGATTTTTATTATTTGTTTTTTTTTTATACATAGCTTTCATATAGCGCAACTTGCATGAAAGACTCTAGACTCTAGACCCTTGTTAGGTAGCTAAGCCAAGCTCAAGCGAACATAGCACCTCGACCACTCAAAGGCTTTTGATAAGTCTTTATTTATGAATGTTAAAAGGATTTTGGTTTAAATCTATCATGTCGAAGTTTTTGTAACTCAAACCGAATCGCTTTATCTTATTGAGATAAAAAAAATTGCATAACACAAAAGGTCTACAAAAAAAAAAAAGCCCTCAATATTTTTGTTCACGCGCACACAAAATTTGAATTAAGAGTGCAATGTTTTCATTGGTTGAGAAACTATGGCATGATCATCATCGAGTTACGTCATAGGGGTGCTGTGATAGTGCGCTTAAGAAATCCCTTCAATTTTTCCGGTCAGCAGCTTTTCTCAGCAGCATATCCAGAGAGAGGCCGGGGCCCATTTTTTATGTTGTGCAACCAGCTTGTCTTCGAGCTCCCTCCTCAGTACCCTGAAGAATGAATATAAACAGAGTGATGTCTTACAATATGACCTAACCAGCTCTGTTTAGAAAGACATGAGTCAGTACCAAGTCAGTTACCTTATAGAAACGTCTCCAAGTTCTAATTAAAAATATCTGATATAGTTGTTAGAACTTGGGACACTTGTTTAAGCCGCCTAATCTCTCACACCCTCGGCCAGCGCGCATTATTTCTGATCCGCACTTGTTAATACTAGGACTGTCAAAGTTTGTTTGAGGACTGGATGAATTCAAAGGTTTACTCAATCCCCCAAGTTGGTTTGATTGGTACTGGTCACATGACGTGAAGTACTTTGGTCAAGTACAATCCGGAGGTATTTTTGGCCACCATGACGGACAACTGGACTACGAAGCCGACAGCTGTCAGCCGCTACTGTCCCAGGCGAGGGAAGCTATTTTTTGAATGGGGAGGGCGGGGCGGAGGGTGTGAATTGGTGTGCACGTTGGCACCCCAAACCATCCTTTTTTTTCCTCCTGGCAACGAGGCGTTTTTTCTTCTACAGAATATGACCCCTTGACCTTATGCCGGATTCAGCCGATAACGCTAGTAGTTTTTCTTCTTAATGTTCAATAATAAAAAGTAAGATCCCCTTTCAGACCTGTTTTCTATAAAGCAGATGATGTTCTGTTTCTGTGGCTTACAGTTAATGAGGGTGTTATGTGGCCAGCACAACGACCAACCGCCTTTACTTTCCCTAATTAATGACAGGTACCCATTAGAGCTGGGTGGACTCAGAGGTGCACAAAGATCCCGAAATTGAAAATCCCAGTCTTCACCAGGATTTAAGCTCGGGATCCCCGGTTCAAAAGCCAAGCGCTTTACCGCTCAGCCACGGCGCTTCCTCTTAATGTTTAGTTACACAATAAAAATTTGAATAATAAATTGTTAAGACAAAGTTAAATTCAACGTCATTATCTGTTCCTGTGTAGTCTCCAGTTCGCGCTGCATAACTCTTATTCCCTATGAACTAAGATGGCTGAAAAGTCCGATCGTCGCTAGAAAAAGGCAATTACGTGCAACACACGTGTTAATAGGAGTCGAGGTGGCTGAGTGGTTAATCGCTTGACTTTCGAACCGACGGGTCTCTGGTTTAAATCCTGGTGAAGACTGGGATTTTTAGTTTCGAGATGTTTGGGTCGCCTCATTACTCCACCCAGCTGACATTAGATAGGAAAATGTATAGCCGGTTGGTCTTTGTGCTGTCCACATGACTCCCTCGTTAACTGTGGGCCATAGAAGCAGATGACCTTTACATCATCTGCCCGTTAGAACGCACGGACTGAATTAAAGCTTTACTTTCTTTTACATTCGTTAGTTACATCTACTGCTGCGTAAGCTTCATTGATTAATAGTTTGAAAATTTAGATTTTAGAGATAGAGATACACTTATCCCCAATGCATAATCCCCCCTCCTCCCACATTCTACATATGACGTCACTAGAATCCCTCTCCTCCCACATTCCCCATAAAACGTCCCTGGAATCCCTCTCCTCCCACATTCCCCATAAAACGTCCCTGGAATCCGTCCCTCCTCCCACATTCCCCATATAACGTCCATGGAATCCCCTCTCCTCCCACATTCCCCATATAACGTCCATGGAATCCCCTCTCCTCCCACATTCCCCATATAACGTCCCTGGAATCCCTCTCCTCTCACATTCCCCATATAACGTCCCTGGAATCCCCTCTCCTCCCACATTCCCCATATAACGTCCCTGGAATCCCTCTCCTCTCACATTCCCCATATAATGTCCCTGGAATTCCCTCTCCTCCCACATTCCCCATATAACGTCCCTAGAATTCCCTCTCCTCCCATATTCCCCATATAACGTCCCTGGAATCCCTCTCCTCTCACATTCCCCATATAACGTCCCTGGAATCCCTCTCCTCCCACATTCCCCATATAACGTCCCTTGAATTCCCTCTCCTCCCACATTCCCCATATAACGTCCCTGGAATTCCCTCTCCTCCCACATTCCCCATATAACGTCCCTGGAATTCCCTCTCCTCCCACATTCCCCATATAACGTCCCTGGAATTCCCTCTCCTTCCACATTCCCCATATAACGTGCCTGGAATCCCTTATCCTCACATATTACCCATATAATGTCCCCCCTGGAATCCCCCCTTCTTCCACATTACCCATATAAAGTCACTGGACAAAGCGTACACACCATGTCTATGGATTTTCACTTTTTTTCCTTTTGCTGAATAGATAGGGCTGATAGGAACAGGTCAACGTGATCAAGCAGACACAGGGAATGACCTACAACAGAAGATACGATGAAGACAACATAATTATTTGTTGTTTTTTTTTTAGGGTGGGGGGTGGGCTTCTGAAACCATCTCACCCCTAACCTTTGTATCGATTGTATACTTTTAATGTCTGAACTTTACTGAGTGCCCCTATAATCACATTGTTGGTGTTACGGCTTCTGTTATTGTGTACAAAGATTGCCCCTGTCATAGTCTCCCTTGAAGAATTCAAGAACATTAACTCCGACTTTTTCTCGTCTGCTGTTGTTTTATATATCCGTAGAAAAAAGAGTTCGCTTTTTTCTGTGTTTGTGTTTGTATCAGTGGTTCCCAGACTTTTTATCTCGTAGACCCCTTGAATTGTTTCAAGGTTATGGCAGACCTTCTGCTTTTGTAAATTCAATTTTAAATTTGTTTTTTTTTTAACTGATTGACATTTAATATCAATAATAAACAATCACCCGAAGAACCGAATGAAAAATTTAAAAAAATCGGTCCTTTTCATTAACAATGTAAAGATAATTTATATTAAGGTATTGCAGCGTACGTGAAGCTTTATACGTAGTAGCCTCCCATTTTTGATAGAAATATTTGCTAATCTTTTGTTACCCATCAAAAAGACCTCTCAAATACCTTACTGTTGAACAAAAAACAAAAAAAACAAAAAAAACAAGCACATAAAAAGGCAGCCCGGAAGTTTTAATAACTGAAGTATGGATTCTTCTTCT
>JASAOG010000199.1:1265000-1337454 GCA_030265305.1 Biomphalaria pfeifferi | reverse complement strand
GATAAACTGACTTCACATTTTAAATGCTGGCCGCGTTTTTTTTCACCACTATTTCCTATTTCTCGGTCCATCTGTATTTGTGAATATGCCCCCGCGTGATTGCTATTATTCCGCTGAGTTCAAGTGACGTCTGGACGTGTGAAGAGCAATGTAAGGCTCTGAAGTTTTGCAGGTTTCCGTGCCGATAGCTGTGAAACCACCGCATTTAAAGACGCAGGGAATAATTTAGTGGGCGAGTTTTGCGCCTCAGTGCTCCCCCTCCTGTCTACCCACACGTCGAGTGGGCTAAATATAAAGAGGTTGGGGCGGGGAATTGAGGTGCTTTTTGTTTGGGAGGGGGGGGGATGCGTGGGAGAGGAACAAAGGAAGAAACGAGGGCTACCATAGAAGAAAAAAAAAAATAGAAAGGACCCCGGACAATTTCAGGCTTCTTTCAACAGGAGCAACATCCCAGCTTCTGCCATACAAAATGAACTAATTGCAACAAGACAAGTTTAATAAAACTTAGCCAGTGAAGCATGACGGGCCTGGGCAGGCACAAAAGCTATACAAAAACAATATCTACCATTCAGCAGTCCTACTGTATTCATCTTGATTCCGTGTCGATAATTAGAGCATCAAACGTAGTAGGAAAAAACAACAACATTGTTTCAAAATAAATCGCAAAAAAAAAAAAAAAATTGATAGAGAAAGTTTTAAAAATTCTTTAGAAATATGAGTTCTGCCCAAGGTGTCATGATGTTTTTTAATATCAGAACCTGAAGTCTTGTCCAATGCAGATGTCTGTTATGAGGTCAAGCCTTTTTTTTAATACAAATAAGTTCAAGAACAGTTAATGACTCAATTTCTAGCTTTAATATTTTACTGGTTTGGATCAACAGTAAAATCTTACATTTTCGAAATGTATTAAGTCTTATTGCCTTTCTTCAATCGCTTTTCTAATATATTTTATTTTATCAGTTAACTTTTTACAAAGCTTATATCAAATCTGACAATACAAGAATAAATTTAAAATAAATAACTTATTGATTAATTAGCTATTATAATTAATTGTTTTGTTTGGTATCTCGAACATGGGAAAGAAATTGTACTTCACTGAAGTTGTGGTTTAAGCTGAATTAGTTCCCATTATAGGTAACCGCGTTAAGGTAGGTTTGAATCAAAGAATGGATAACTATACAATTTTTTATTTTCCTACACAACTCACTAGCAGAGTGGTTACAATGTCGGCTTGAGGAGTCACGATTTTAAATTCAGTTCGTTCCCTTTTTAAAAAAAAAATGCTTTAAAAAAAAACGATTACGGTAAAATTCACCCAGATATCCATTTCTCCACCCCCCCCCCTTTCCTTTTCTCTACTGGTCCAGATAAATGATAGGATCATACCGTAGTGAGAAAGCTAAAAGCATGAAAGCGCTAAACATAAAATAATTGTTATAAATTGTTTCTAATCACCCAGATTTATTGTTGTTCGTCTAGACTCTAGATCTATTACAAACGCAATTCCATGACTGATCCAAACTAAATGATACAAGTACACATAATATGTTTATTTTATTTTTAAATGTTTTTCTTGTTAAAAAAGAAATTGTTCTTTCAATGTATATACTGTATGATTGTGAAACAAAAACATGCAAATAATTATATAGATAAGAAGTTCATTATGAATCGTGAGACAAAGTGTATTAATTTATCAACCAAGCATTCTGCCGCCATAGGATCAATGAAAAGTAATATGGACTTTTCATTTTTAGTTATCACTCGACGGTTGGTTATAAGATAATGTTCAGCCCCGCAGCAGTAAATCTTTATACGTTTATTGGATATAAGTTATCAGTAAAAACGTTACTTTATGTAACATGTTGATAACATATAATTTTTTAAAAAAGTGGTAAAGTTGTTATAACAATTCCAGTGATATCTGCTTTCTCAACTTATAGTTGGTGCCCTGATGAAAGGATAGACAAGCAAATCAAAGAAAGGTTCCATCAAAGACTCCTTAACCCAGTTCGGAAATTTCCAGACTCCAACATGATACACTTTCTTAACCTAAAAAGATGTCCAGATATTCTTGATTATAAATGATGTTAGATTTAGGTGGATTTAGTTAGATTCAACTTGGCTTTACTACCTTTGAAGGGGGATCGAGGTTCGACACCCGACTCGGGCAGAGTTGTGCTTACTGAGCACCTAAGGGTAGCACGGAAAACCTTCTCCCAAATACCCCCTCCCCAACGGTCCATTTATGAGATTGGACCAAAGCGCTATAAGCAAGAAAGTAGCGCTATATAAAAAAAAGCCATAATTTGAATAGGACAATTGAAGCCCCCCCCCCTTTTTTCAAACTGCCTTTCTTAACAACAGTCTGGTAGAGAGCAGGGAAGATGTCAATTAGTTATATCCATATTACCGATGGATCATATTCAACATGTTGGGGTTTAATATAGAAATATTGGGTATCGGAAATTTGACCACTTTTTGACAATGCGTAAAAATGGGCACAGAAGAAATGGACACTCTTTAACCTTCATTTTTAAGATAACTTGAATTTGTTAACGTATACTATATTCATAGGGTACGATTTATAGGGGACGTTAGCCCAACAAGAAGGATTTTGTAAATCTTTTCATAACACAAAAAGAAAAATTGACAAAACTGTAAAAAAAAAAAAAAAAAAAAAAAGAGAGCTATCAAAATGGTTTGGAATAAAATGTCATTATGATATGGAAGTCGTAGGCAGGTTATACTATGATATGGAAGTCGTAGGCAGGTTATACTATGATATGGAAGTCGTAGGCAGGTTATACTATGATATGGAAGTCGTAGGCAGGTTATACTATGATATGGAAGTCGTAGGCAGGTTATACTATGATATGGAAGTCGTAGGCAGGTTATACTATGGTATGGAAGTCGTAGGCAGGTTATACTATGATATGGAAGTCGTAGGCAGGTTATACTATGATATGGAAGTCGTAGGCAGGTTATACTATGATATGGAAGTCGTAGGCAGGTTATACTATGATATGGAAGTCGTATGCAGGTTATACTATGATATGGAAGTCGTAGGCAGATTATACTATGATATGGAAGTCGTAGGCAGATTATACTATGATATGGAAGTCGTAGGTAGGTTATACGATGATATGGAAGTCGTAGGCAGATTATACTATGATATGGAAGTCGTAGGCAGGTTATACTATGATATGGAAGTCGTAGGCAGATTATACTATGATATGGAAGTCGTAGGCAGATTATACTATGATATGGAAGTCGTAGGCAGGTTATACTATGATATGGGAGTCGTAGGCAGGTTATACTATGATATGGAAGTCGTAGGCAGGTTATACTATGATATGGAAGTCGTAGGCAGGTTATACTATGATATGGAAGTCGTAGGCAGGTTATACTATGATATGGAAGTCGTAGGCAGATTATACGATGATATGGAAGTCGTAGGCAGGTTATACTATGATATGGAAGTCGTAGGCAGGCTATACTATGATATGGAAGTCGTAGGCAGGTTATACTATGATATGGAAGTCGTAGGCAGATTATACGATGATATGGAAGTCGTAGGCAGGTTATACTCTATCATACGGTTAGAAGATGTGACACTCACAATGGAAACGCCCATACCAGAACATTCAGAAAGAAGCTAGGGCGAAAAGTCTCTGCATCATTCCTGACCACTGGTCTTACTGGGATAAGTTACTCCCAATAGCTTATGGCTTAATAGTTCACAGGATCATGTATTGGTTTCCAACCGTAAACAAATTTCATACAGGTAATCTCACCTTTTGATATAGTTTATAAATAATAATAATAATAATAATAATGGTAATGATAAGGAATGGTAAATATATTAGTATCGTTTACTTTCAGGAATTAAACAAAAAAGGATTGCTGTTAGAGGCAAGCTAGAGGGAGAGTGTGCAAGATAAAGCGCCCAGAGCGAGGAATTATCTCCGTTGTTACCTTGACAAATGACCTACACCAAACAGCTGTAAGACAACACAGTGCATCACAAGGAATGTCACGAACAGCTATGACATTCCAGCAGCAGACCTGAAACGTGCCTCGCTATTGTAACCCCCCCCCCCCCCCCCCGCCAAAAGACCACCTTTCATCCTAGATAAACAGGTAGCCCCCCGACTGTTATCACCACTACTTCGCGGCCAGGTAAACTACTACACCGAGAACAAAGCCCAGACACGGGCATACCAAACGAACAATAAATAACAACAACTGCATTTCTAGTTAGCTTCCGAGCAAGGGACATTATCATGAATTTCATAAGTTGCTTAAGTTGGAAAAAAAAAGGCAGAAATAGGATTCAAAAAATAGGATTTAGATAAAAACATGAAGAGTAGATAAAATTACATTTACCTTCTATTGTACTTCACCGCCACAAAGAAAGATAGTTTCAGTGGTAGTGTCCTTGTGGAATAGAAAGCAATCAGTGCTTACAATGTAAGACTTCATTTGTCAGAAATCCTTTTTTGAGTGGCTGTGAGGCAAAATGCTTTGCTGCCTATCATGGGGGCTTGAGTTCGAATCCTGACTTGAGCAGAGTTGAGTTTAGCTGATACCCCACACCCACCACTGGTCCATAAATGAGATTGGATTATAGCGCTCTGAGCATGCTTTAAACAAGAAAGATTCTTCATATTACAAGCGATTTGGAGAAGCGAATAAACCTCGTTATTAAGATACATAAAGATACAATGTATTCTTGGCTGGTTAAGATCTTATAGATTAATTAATTTCAACGTATCAATTATAAAACTGTACTGTGAGGACGAGATTTTTGTGAGAGCTAAGATTTAATTGAATAATATCTAATTTCTATGTTGACCGAACTGTATTAATAAACCAAACATTCTTTCGTCGGCTTTGTTGCTAGGGTAAATATTATTTCTTTCCCGGAAGTATGTGATTGCGTGTAGCCAGGAAGTTTGTTTTGTCTGGGCCGGAAGTGCATGTTGGTAATCCATTGTTGGCTTGAAAGTCTGCGGTTTCTGACCTGGGCCTAGAGTACAATAGTACAATCAACACGGGGGACTGCTGGAACTTATCAAAGCTTTGTGTGATGTGGGCTCTAGGGGTAGTCCACTCAGTATTAGGTAGTTGGATCTGCGGGTGATAAGTTCCTTTTAGAGGGGCAAGCTCCAACCCACTTTGACACGTACGAATTTGCAATAAAATCATTTACTTTTCATTTTTAGCGATCTCAGTCGGTGAAAGTCTTATTGGATTTGTGTTGTTTGTTTGTCATTTTGTAGGTACGCCAGTCACGTTTAATTTTTAATAACAAAAAAATGGCTAATAAAAATCCGATCTCTTTATCTCTTGTCTCGTGCCTAAAACTGCGATCACAACAAAAAGTCGATTTATTAAAACTTTGCAAATAAAAATGGAGAGCGTTGTACTTTCTAAACATAACTATCTCTGTCTAAAGGGAAACGTGAACACTTAAGACGCTCATATACTATGAGATTCTTTGTTGTAGTCGTCTGCAACACGGTTAGTCAAGTAACCGCTAGAACAACTGGAGAAACTTTACAAGGGCCGTGAGGTCCAAACTGAAAACTACAACAGTAGACAGAAGTAATCGAAAAAAATAAAATAAATAAAAACTAAATCGATCAGAACAGACAATGGTTTTGTCACCAAAATTATGGAGAAGCATATAGGGCACAGATAGGTTAGCCTAGCCACGTGATAAACTGCTCTCCTCATTTATCTTTGGACGTGAAGACAAGGTCATTAAACAAGGTCATTAAACAAATAAATTATGCAAGTGAAAAAGATTTTAAAACTAATCAGCAACCTTGGATCAACACAAAGACCATTTCTCAGCTCTTCAGACCAGATGGTGGGACATATGCATGCTAGTCTCTGAGCCATTCAAGTGTTTCGTCATTGAGTTCAGCGGCAGGTCGAATTGGGTAAAGGGACAAAGAAGGGAGATGTCGTAATATTGCAGGGTCAAAACATTGTAGTGACACACCTGATTCAATTATGTTTTTCTTTTTTTTGTCTTTTATAATGTGTGTTAGCGCGTATTAGTGTGTGTGTGTTAATGTGTATGGATCGATGTATCAATGTGTAAATCTATATGTGTATCAGTGAGTAGTAGTGTATCCATCAATATTAAAGTCTGTGCAATGCTAGATTTTTGTAAGTTGAGGCTTTGGGCAGGATTTTTGTGGAAACCCTCATTTGAAGAGGCTTTGGAAAGGACTTTTTTTGAGGCCTTTCTTTTAAACACTTGACAGAAAATGTAATAACTGCTAGAGCACTGACACATTGAAACTTGTTTTTGTTTTTTCTTAGTATGCATATTATTTTTTTTTTTTGTTTCATTTTATCGAGCCCCCACCCCAGTGGTCCAATGTTAGGCCCTGGGCGTATGCACTGTTGTAACAGTGGCCCTCAGTGTGTATATGTGTTTGCATCAGTGTCTACATCAGTAGGTATATGGATCAGTGTGTATATCGGTGAATATATATGTCTACATAAGTGAGTATATGGAACAGTCTGTATATCCGTGAATATATGTGTCTACATCAGTGAGTATATGGATCAGTGTGTATATCAGTGAATATGTCTTCATCAGTGAGTATATATGCTCACATCGGTGTGTGTGTATATGTGTTTACATCAGTGAAGCAATGTGTCGAACTTTTGTGTTTTTTTTTTCCTTCTTATCATTTGTGTATTGAAAGTCTTCCCTCTCTAGTAATCACGTCACGTGGACAACAAAGATAAATGATCCAGTTAATTTGATAACAGGAACACACATAGTTTTATGAAGCGAAATGAAATCAAGAAACGTAGACACTAGAGGCTGAGTAGATGAAAGTCTACTTATACAGCGAGGTCCAATGAAAGCCGTTCTATAGATGGCACGTACATCTATTCAATGCAAAGTTCTCCAGAATGATTGTTGTATCTTTCATTATTAATAAAAAGAAATGTCATTGTAAAAAAATGTATGCTCTAAATGAAAGAAACTGAAACAGATCTAAAGAAAACTACAGATGATAGAGTTGTTGAAGGAAATTATTTTAAACAAGATTACAAAGAGAGTTTGTGTTGCCACACAAACTCAGAGGCGGCCCCCGTGGGAGACGGATCCCTGTCGACTGAGGATGGCATCGAGCAGGGTATGAAACCAAGACCGTAGAGATAATCAGTCCTGCGCGCTAACCGCACGACCAGGCATTGCTCTTAATGTAATGACAAACTGGTTACAAACTAATAGCCTACTATTGATAATATACCTACACATTACAGAATGACAACTACCGGATATGTACAATATGTCAGTAGAGCGATTTTAGATAATCTTTTAGCATTGAGCATTTTCATTTAAATGGAACTAGAATGAGGATGTAGATCTACCTAAATTAAACTACTAATTTAGCACTCTCAATATCTATATCTACTAGATCTAGATCTAAAATATATATTTGGGATAATGTAGATGTAATTTAGATAAGATTTATATAAAAAACACTAGATAATCAATTAATAGACTAATTGCAAATTGAAATATTAAAATAGTAGATTAGTTTTAATATTTTATAACATTGCAATATTGACATATTGACAAGCTAGACTTTAGAAATAAAAATCTACACTTTAAGCCTAGAAATTAAAATTATAGATCTTGATCTAGTCTAAATCATGGCTGTCTGGTAGTGCGGTTTGCGCGCTGGACTGTCGTTTGGATTCATCGATGGTCCCAGTTTCAAACCCTGCCCGCTCCCAACCCCCGTCGTCCTACGGGAATTCGGACAACAACTCTGAAAGTATATCCGAAACATGTAAAACAACAAACATTCTAAACTAGACCAAGAAATTCTAGATCTAGATTCTATAATGATGTTAATTAGAACTTAAATCTAAATCTAGTTTTAAAAATCTAGCTCTAGTGTAAAAAAAAATCTAGATCTAGTGTAAAAAATCTAGATTAGATCTAAATCTAGCTATTATGTCTTTTTAAAATGCGAGTCACATTACGAGATTTAATAAGCATTACTATACCGAGTTGTTTTAGCATTTCATTTCAAGAATTTATTCCATATGACGTCAAAGGAAAAAAATCCACTACGTCACACGGCCTAGTTAGACTAAAAATATCACCTATACGAGCAGCTTGTTGAGGGTTCATAGACATTGGTGCACCGAGGGATTTCTTTTAGCATTACATTTAAAGAATTAACTCCACATGACGTCAAAGGAAAAAAAATCCACTACGTCACACGGCCTAGTTAGACTAAAAAATATCATCTATACGAGCAGCTTCTATATAGACATTGGTGCACCGAGTTTGCTCTTTTAGCATTTCATTTGATGGGCTAGTTAGACTTAATATATATATATATATATATAAGGATTAAAGACGCTTTTTTTTTGTAATGTCTGTCAGTCTGTCTGTCCGTCATGTTAATAGCGAGAAAAAAAAAGACTAAAAGCTATTGACAATCTGATTAAAATTTAATTTCCCGTTCGAAACATCGCATTAGTTTTTAAGTTTCTATAATAGATTGTTCAGGATGTTTATATATTTATAGTGAGAGAAAATAAGAATTCCAGATTAATCAAATGCCGTTAATTAAATTTGTGGGATGGTCTGTAATAAAAATTAGATGTACCATAGTCTTATGGAGATTTTTTCAAACCATACTTTAGTGTTAGGAAGTTGTTTTCCTTAAAAATCGAAACATAATATTAACGATAATTAGATTTTCTAACGTTTAAGGTAGAAAGTTAAATGTAGTGTAAGAGAGAAGTGCGATTTTACATAAATAGAGTTAAAATATTTTTCATAAAAAAAACGGAACAACCAATTTTCGTAAATGAGAAAATTATTTGTTTTCTTTATTAGAAGAGGGATTTCAAACATTTAATAGCATTATTTGATTTTTCACATAAAATTCAGATCATTTTTGGCGACGATTTGTAAAAAAATTAAGGTAATGTAGGTCGATTTCTTTATCGAAACAAAATCTGAAACATTCTTTACCGATGAAAGAACTTTCATTATGTTTCAGCAAGAAAATTAACTGTAAAATAAGTCTAAAAATTGATTTCCAATAATTGTTTCTAGTAAATTACTTTATTATTTTAAAATCGTGAATAACCTATTGTCGATATTTTTTGAAAAAAATAAAATTATTTGACATAAATTATTCTAAAGATAAAAATTCGGAACTATTGATATTGATAAATAAACTATAGTGACGTAGTGTCAAAGAATATAAGTGTAATATTAGTCAATTATGCAATTTCAAACAATCATTTGACATAATTTATTTTTTATAAAACAATATCCGGAACAACTTTATAGTTAATGAAATATAAATCAGTATAGATATTTTTATTTAGCATTTGTATGCTATTTACATTAAAAAACCGGAACAATATATTAAAGATCATGTGTTTCTTGCAACGTTTAAGCATGGAAATAAAATCTAATATAAGTTAGAAGAGCAAACAATTAATCATTGGCATTGATTTGTTTTTCACAAAACATCCGGAGCAATCTATTATAGATACTTAAAACTATTGCAATATTTCTGAATGAAAAATTAAAGGTTAAATCAGATTTACAATAGCCTCTAGTGTTATTCATTAATCTAATCGTGACGGACAGACCGACCGACAGACAAAACGCACAAAAATAAGCTTCTTTTATTCGAATGGGGACACTAAACAAAAAATAAATAAATTCTGATTTTTTAAAAAAGTATAAGGAATCGGTTTAGCACATGATCATGTTGCGACGTTCCTCTACTGCACGAAAGTCGCTGCATAAAAAGTCCATTTTAAAAAATGTGCGTGATATTTACATACAAAGTGCATTATTAGCCTTTATAAACAAACAGAAATGTTTTCACTTAATTTTAGCAGCTAGTTGACCAGAAAAAAACATCTTTAACTATTATTTATATTTGTTGTAAACATTTCCTGTACATTTTATAAATAAATTTGACTTAGTGACACTGAAAATACACTAATATGGTTCATCCTTGTTAGCATATTATACCATTGCCTCCCTTACATTTACGTAATTGTTTTAGAATTGGTGTATTTTTATGAAAAAATCGCTTGCATAATTAATTTTATAAATTAAACGGTTTGCTTTTTGAAAACCAAAAGTAGCCGTTGCACCTAAACTTTTCAAGCCGCATTTAATGATGAAATAATATTTTTCATATCTCTTCTAGTTTTCGAGATCTGAGTGTGACAGACGGACTGAAGGACATTTTGCACAAACCTAATAGCGACTTTTGCCCCTTACGGGGGCCGCTAAAAATTTCCCATCATTAATACTTCTACCATGGTAAAATTAATGGCCAGATTTTTTAAATTTTCATTATCATTGACAAAAAAAAAAATAATAAAGTTAATAATAGTTTAGAAACAAAAAGGTACAGCTATTTATTTCTTTTTATTGAACTGAAAGTTACAAAAAAATCCCACCTTTTTTTTTAATCTCATGTAGCGATAAGTGGGGTGAGAATGTGTATATTTTACCACCGTATCTTTGTTGTTAATTAAATATGGTTGGAAGGCTTTCGAGGATCTCCTCTACCCAGAGTCACAAACTTCTTAGCGCCGATGCCTCAAAGTGTCAATTGTGACTTGTGTTCAATTATTATTAAATCGCCATTACCGAAAGTCTATTAATAAAATTGTTTTTATCAACTCACTCTGTCTGCCTGTCTGGGTAAATTCTTGTACACATTTTTTCTCTCAATTCCCATTCTCGAATCAAGGTGAAATCTCGCACAAACATTTAGAGTCAGAGAATACATAAATCAATTTAAAAATTTTACCAATTAGTTAATCAATTGGTGGTTATTAATTAATTTATTTTAATAGAAAAGGGAAATAAAACCATGTACTATCGCCATATGGTAATGATTGTGCAGCGCTTTTCCTAAATTAAACTTTTTTTTTTCAAAACTATGTTTATAATTAGTTCGCTAAACAATCTGCTTATTCGTATATTATATAATCATGATAGTCACTATAAAGTTGCTTGTTTTGCCTTTTCCCATGACATGTTTAACATTTAATTGAACGGCTCGTTATGTCAGAGATAGACTAAGGCTTTCTTCATCTACCCTGCCCCTGCATCCTCTTACTTTTACATATTGTAGATGACTGTCAATTATCTTTCAGTAGACAGAGTTCATTAAAACAGTGTCACGGTCAGGACACATCTACTTTGTGTTGAAACCAAGGGAGAATAGATTTACACCTGAGAACACTGCTTGTGTGCTCTGTCTGGAACCAGAGGAAGATGAACAGAGAGAATAGACGAATATCGCCTCGGGTAAAGTTATGAATCATCAGAACATAAGATCGACCCTCCCCCACCCTGTCCTCCGCGTATCAATTGACTCTTACTCTTACCGATCATGGCCCGTTTCCCCCTTAAAGGACGTGTCAACATCTAATTGTTGAACCAATCCACGAGTTTACTAGCAGGTGGGAGAGGAGTGGAGACAAAAAGGGAAAGTACTCTGGGCGCTTGAAATAAACTGCAGACGACAAAGGTGTGTGCGGGCGTGAGGAGGGGTTGAAAGGTAAACAGGGCACCGGTCAGCCTTGTGATCGCGAGTACTGGGAAAAAAAACGAGTGAGCCCATCTAACTGGGTTATGTTACCACTCATTCAACTCCCGACGGTCACGTGACGAAGGCAGGTAGGAAAGCAACACCTGTGGACGCCGCGGTACAGGTAATGTCGGTGCCACGGAACTCGTGTGACTCAACCACTAGATATGTGCGTCATGGTTGCACACCAGTTGACAAGATGGTAGTTTAGAGAGTTCTATTGGTTAATTTAAAACAAACACATTGAAATTAACATAGTTTTAAAAAATGGAGGGGGTGGGGAATATTTTATTAGATAGTGGAAGACTGATGGATGGCAGGCTAAGTTTTAAAATATCGTCCTGATTTGCGATCTCTCTATTTGACTCACTCTCCCTCTCTAACTCACTCACTCATGAACGCAGTCATTCACTCACACAATCTTGCAAACAACCCTTACTCAGTCAATTTCTCTCTATTTCTCTTTACCTCTCGATATAACACTCACTCTCTTTTTTTCTCTGTCTCTCTTTCTCTTTCTCTCTCTCTCTTTCTCTCTCTCTCTCTTTTACTATCTTTAAGTTTAAGTTTTATTCTGTCTCCGCCAATGACACTGTATTATCCTGTAAGTGTTTGTAATGGAGTGTCTTTCCAGTCCTTACATTCTAGTTAGTGCAGTCATTGATTTCTTGAAATTCTTTTTAAATGCTCATTTAAAAAAAAATCTTGAAATAAATTATTTAACAACTCGTTGACCTACATCTACGCTTAGTCTTTTACTTTATTCTGTTTTGATAGAAACATAATTCTTAAAATCTGTAAATACATGTACACACTTGTACACACAATACTTACGAGTTAGCTCTGATTCAAATGAAATCGACCGTCCAATGCAAAGAAAGAAAATCGTAAACGAAATTCACTTACTGAACAAAGTAATAAATAGTTGAGGTTTTGAACCGCAGTCAGGAGTGGTGATTTAAATTCCAGCGGAACTAGAAAGAAGTCTCACAAGACACAAAAAAACTCCCAAAGAATAAGACACACTATTTACAATTCACTTCAGAAATTTCACTTTTGTTTTTTGCAAAATCTGTTGAAAGAATTTTTGTTTTTCCTCCTTGTTCACAAAAAGTTCTCTTCAAAAATGGCACAAAGTCGTGAAAAAGATTAAAAAAGATTAATTACTAGAATTGTGGAAATGTTGTGTAAATCCTTAACTGAAGAATGTCCACTGGTCAGACAATGTCCAGTACATGAAGGTTCAGTGCCACGAAGAAGATGCTGTCTGAACAGTCTTTGTAGCTCCCTGGCGTGGTGTCACAAAGAACTACGCAGCGGTCGTCGATAGTTCCGTGCGGGACCAAACAGTTTGTCATGCTTCGCTGAGCCACGACATTATTCCACCCAAACTCTTCCTTATGACTCCCGCTGAGTAAAAGTCTTCATTGACGCGCTAACGGAACCAGAAGAAGAATTTTTAAAAAATGGACGCGCCAGCGTGTGTATGTGTGTGGTTGATAAGCGAATGTGTGTATGTCCGTGCGTGACAGAGTGTACCAGAGATCCGGGAGTAAGATTTTAACCCCGCTGAAAGACTCCACGCCACGAGCCTACGCGAGTTTTTTTTTTCTCAATTTTTTTTAGGTTCAACATTATTGTGCATGTGTGTGTTTGACCAGGTATCTGTGGTTGTGCTTGTATCTATGTGTGTGTGTGTGTGAGGTTGTGCTTCAATCTGTGTGTTTGTATATCATCATACTCTTTCCTTCCTCCTCCCATCCCTTCATTCCTCTTCTCACCCGCCTCTTCCTCGTATTCTGTCGACTGTCACCAAACTCTCTCGTTCGCCGACCTAGCCTACAGCTCACTCTGCCAGCACATGCGACCCGCCGTGACCATTTCACCCTCTCACTCTCCCATACCCCCTCCCTTCCCCACATCTCCCAGAGAACTTCACTCACTGTCCTTTTGTGTCACATTCTCTCCCCAGCACGCTTGCATCCACGCTGAAACGATGTGGGGAGAAAGTCATTCAACTGTGCGAGAATTTTAGTTCAGACACAAACTTCCATACAAACATCTCTCCCAGCCCCTTGTAACTAGACACTTATAAGTACATTCGAAGTATTTAAAGTAGCTAACCACTGCACAACATCGGCCCCGATGTAGAGAAAGCAAACCTTGTAAAATCCAACTTTTTTGTTGGTTCTTAGCTCACGTGACTTCCGGAAGTAAAGTTTGTTGACGTGTTAATTTTATGGCCCGTTAGAGCTCTTGGTATTTGTACACTGAATTGAGCTGTTGGATCAATGATGGAGTTAGCTGTTTCGTTTCCATTATTGAAACTGATTAGTAGATAAGACGACAGTAGATAAACCATTGGATTGGTTTCAGCAAAAATATATATAAACTTTATATTATACTATCTTAATACATGCACAAATAATTATTTTATGGAGATTTATTAGACAAAGTCAACAATGCTTTGTTTTTTTTAAGTAAAAATGTTTTCAAAATCTATGTCCACAATTATTGTTAAAAATCTTCAGTTGACTTCCATCACTCGTACAAATCTAGTTTATCTCGTAGAACAAGTTTTCGTGTGCCTGTAGAAACCTATTTTGGACATCATTCCCGTCCACTTGCAACGCAGAAATATTCTGGATAGACTGCCGTCCACATGTAATGCAGGTAAAGGTGGCATTCGATTTGGTTGTAGAGAAGCCAACCATTTTTTCGTTTGGCATGTTTTGTTTCCAGAGCTGAGGTCAATTTTTTTTTTTAGCTGTCCATAGCTTTCTTTGTTACCATCTCTTTACATATTACGTATAGGGTATAGGGTTATATCTTCCCTGTAGTCAAGGTCTCGGTGTCCACTGCTTGAGGTCCCAGTTTATTTCACCAACGTATGGATGGGTCGACCAGTTTTTCTTGATCCCGTCGCGAATTATCCAAACAGAATGACTTTCGAGATACGTTCGTCCTCCAATAGGCGGACATGACCAAGCCAGCGCATGTCTGAGGAAGACAAGTCATTGCGAGTGTCTCCGTACTCCACACTCTTTCTCGCGAAGTGATTCTTAGGACTTTCCGGAGGTAGCACAAGTAAAATGAATTCAAGTTTTACTTCATCTTTGCTTAGGTTGTGGATAACTCGCTGACAAACAGTAGAGTGCTCAAAACACATGCCTTGTAGACCTCCATTGTGGTCATTGTATTGAGCTTTTGGTTTTCACAAAGTCTTGGTCAAAGTCGAGCAAAGGTCAAGGCTGCCTTCCCTATTCGTTTTTTATTATCTCCTCTTCTAGTGTGATGTCCTCTTGTATTGTGATGTCCTCTTCTAGTGTGATGTCCTCTTGTATTGTGATGTCCTCTTCTAGTGTGATGTCCTCTTGTATTGTGATGTCCTCTTCTAGTGTGATGTCCTCTTGTATTGTGATGTCCTCTTGTATTGTGATGTCCTCTTGTAGTGTGATGTCCTCTTGTATTGTGATGTCCTCTTGTAGTGTGATGTCCTCTTGTATTGTGATGTCCTCTTGTAGTGTGATGTCCTCTTGTATTGTGATGTCCTCTTCTAGTGTGATGTCCTCTTGTATTGTGATGTCCTCTTGTATTGTGATGTCCTCTTGTATTGTGATGTCCTCTTGTAGTGTGATGTCCTCTTGTATTGTGATGTCCTCTTGTAGTGTGATGTCCTCTTGTATTGTGATGTCCTCTTGTATTGTGAAGATCGACACTAGATTAGAACATTTTTTGAGTCACAAATCTAAAATAGTTTTCTTTTACATCTGATCAGTTCTGTGTTATCTTCTACTTTAGTGTCGTGATGCTTAGTGAAGTCTCAATTTCTGATGGAGTAAGACAAGGAATTGTGTTGGCTTAGTGCAACACGAACACAGGCTTCTAGATCCAACATCCATTAATACCAACACAAAGATGTAGCTGGTGAAATCAGCTTTTAAAAACATTTTTTTTTCACTTGGTATGCTTAGCTGCTATATTAACAAATACACGTTGGATGTGTTTTTCACGTCTTGGGACGTCTACACGTGGGTTTAATTTTAAATGTTTCAAATAATATTTCTGTTAAAGACGGTAACACATTAAGAACGGACGATGAAATCTTGTGGCCTAGTACTCATTGAATAGGAGACAACGTTATTGCTTTCTTAAAGTTTTACTGTAAGAAAAAAAAACAACAAATAAAAAAAAACGCTCGAGGCTCTGTGGATGTGTGCATTGGATGCCAGGCGTCCGGTGACAAGACCACTTAGCGTCCCCAGCTCCATTTGTGCACAAAAACAGTTACTAGAAAGCTATTCAAATCGTACATACAAAATTAAATAAATAAACAAAATTCACGAAATAACAGTCGGGAGCGACGCAGAAGTTTCTTACCGCGGTAATTTTTTTACAGATCTATTTTTCGTGATTTCGCAGCATAAAATGTCAAGGACATCATCAAAGGTAATTTCGACCAGCTTCTTTTCTATGCTTAGCAATGCTAAGTCTAAGACGGGAGCTACTGTACCATAAAATTCTTAAACAGGTTAAAGTAAATCTCATTCGGTATTTTAAGTAGTGTTTTCATACCCACTGTTGAGCATGAAAAGCGGCTTGCCCTACCCATCCTATCCTTGGTACGCCACTGGATGCATGCACTTTATCCGGGCCTTCTTTGCATACCCCTATATATTTTTGTGTATATTGAAGCCGAGATTTGACAATGAAAAAATTCACCTTCTAATATAGATCTAAATCTTACCTAAGTTCTATTCGTATGAAAAGAAACAAAAAGGTTTTAGTAACAATGATGTGGTTTTATCTTTCTAGTCCGACACTGCATCATCTATCTTTAAAAGATTCATCTTTGAATTCCAATAAGGATACCTAGATCTATAAATCTGAGCTTACTTCAAAAGCATCACTCGCTGAGATAATAACACTCACCGTCTGCTTCAGGTGATCAGACGTGGGGATAATCCGGCTTGCCACGTTGGCCGACTAATCGATGCATAGAGAAAAAGGTGGTGGCCAATTTTCTTCATTCCACTTTTCTTTTTACTTATCCAAGACGCGGGTAGAGCTATAATGTATTGCCAGAATTTCCTGCAACATGAGGCAAAAATGTTCGTCCTACCAGTTGGCCCGTTAATCAATATTGACTGCCGCTTGGTGGTTTAATTGCCTTGTCCTGGCATATGTCTATATACGATTTTTTAAAAGTCCAAATGATAAATGATAATAGATTACAGAAAATTATAATGTTATAAAGCCTGGCAATGTTATAATAATAAGATTAATACAATTAATAATAATGTAAAAGTTGTCTCTTAAGTTTGTAAATGATACATTTTTTGTTCGTGTTTTCAAAAGTGGACAGAAGCCCATTCATTTTTGTTTTGCTTCGCTTCCGGCACAGACGAGACGGAACGTGATTGATCTGGACGAGAACATGTGGGCAACAAGGTGTGGCGGAAGATGAATGGGCAGTAAAAGAACATCAGGGTGGGCTTGAGGAAAGAGGCAAGGTTTAGGATTTCAGGAGATAATATGACCCCCCCCCCCCCCCCCCCCCCAGGATCTATCACATTTTATATGTGTATACGTGTGTATGAATGCCATATTTTTTTAAGGATGGAGCTTTAATATATATATATATATATATATATATATTCATCCAAAAGACAAATGCACACAATCAATGAAGGATGGCCTTACTGTAAAGATAAGGACACTGAGGAGACACTCTGAGGATCAATAATAAAAGAGGTACGGGACGATCAAGGAGGAATATCTACATTGATTGAGAGTGAGCCAAATCACAGAGGAACAATGAGATGAGCTCATTTTGAAAAACAGATTAGCATAATTATATCAGTAAACTAACAAAATTTACCTTTACACTGGATTTGAAGAACTACGTCGAATATTATTTTAGTATTATGACTTTGTGATCCTTAATGGCAGTGATTGTTTATTTACTATCTATCTATCTATCTATCTATCTATCTATCTATCTATCTATCTATCTATCTTTCTGTCTGTCTGTCTCTCTCTCCCTCTCTATCTATCTGTCTATCTTTCTATCTTTCTATCTATCTATCTATCTATCTATCTATCTATCTATCTATCTATCTATCTATCTATCAAACAATCTATCTATCTATCTATCTATCTATCTATCTGTCTGTCTGTCTGTCTGTCTCTCTCCCTATCTCTTTCTCTCTATATATCTATCTATCAATCTATCTGTCTATCTATCTTTCTATCTATCTATCTATCTATCTATCTATCTATCTATCTATCTATCTATCTATCTATCTATCTATCTATCTATCTGTCTGTCTGTCTGTCTGTCTCTCTATCAATCTATCTGTATATCTGTCTATCTATCTATCTATCTATCTGTCTGCCTGTCTGTCTGTCTCTCTCCCACTCTCTCTCTCTATCTATCAATCTATCTATCTATCTATCTAACTATCTATCTATCTATCTGTCTGTCTATCTATCTATCTATGTATCTGTCTGTTTGTCTGTCTGTCTCTCTCTCTCTCTATCTATCTATCTATCTATCAATCTGTCTATCTGTCTATCTATCTATCTATCTATCTATCTATCTATCTATCTATCTGTCTGTCTGTCTCTCTCTCTATCCCTATCTCTCTCTCTCTATCTATCAATCTATCTGTCTATCTATCTATCTATCTATCTATCTATCTGTTGGTCTCCTCTGTCATAAATGGACTCATCAAGTTAGGACGTGATGTAAGGGACTCTTGAAAGTGATAACTTTTCCATATTTTACGCTTTTACCCGTAAGTCAGAAGTTTAGATTCAGAAAATAAATATATGTATGCTTATTGTGTTAGCTACTTTGATAGTTAATACTTAAACAATGCTAACTGGCCCCTTGTTACTTTCTAGTTGAGGTACCTTATCGTCTTCTGCTTTAGGAGCCCTGTACCTTAGGCCAGGAATTGGAGCATCGATTATCAAATACTTCTAATTCGTGTCTCTTCATTTGCTATCAATCTGTTTCTAACCAGTCCTAACGTGTTAATAAAGTGGAATGTAGTCATGGACATTACAAGTGCTAGCTCTCTCTTCTCCACCAGTCTTTTGAACATGATCAAATATTGATGAAAGATCTGTACACGGAGTCGCCTCCGGCTGGATGCTTTATTCACACCTCCAGTGTCTCAGAAGAAGTAATTATTACACTCGCCTTATATAACATCATTATGAATCAATGCTATTATCTAAATAACTTCAGAATCTAATCAATATTATGTCTACTTCTAGACTGCTGCCTAATTAATCTCTTTCAAGTCCCAGCCCAGCCCCAACTCTCTATAAACACACTTTTCTTCTAATAATTCCATTTGCAGACGAGTTTACAAACTGTTGTGTTTTTGTTTGTTTGCAAAGCTTATATTAACTGACTCCGTCTGTCTGTCGGGTATAAATAGTGTACATGTTTTTTTCTACCACTTCCCATGCTCGAAATAAGTTGGAATTTTCAAAATTATTCATAGTCGATGAAAATACGTGAATCAATTCAATTAATTTGTCAGTTACTGGTAATAAATTAATGTCGTTTTACATATAAAAAGGGAATTAAACCCTGCAGTATCGAAATATATGGTAATGATGTTGCGGTTCTTTACCTTACGAGGAAGTAGAAATGCACGAACTGTCGTGTGAAAGTCTAAGACCATCTCCCCACCATGAAAGTGAAAATGTAGCTCTCCTTTAGGTCTCATCATTTCAGATCATCCTCATCAGCGCCTTGCAAAGCGAACTTTTCCCCGAACAGGACTAGAACAATTATTGAGGCTGAGACACACACACACACACATTGCTAAACCAATCAGTCTACTTTACTTATTTTTTTCTTCTTCATTGTCCTTAGAGTTGAGTTGAAGACACTTGGAGCTCTAGGCCTATAGAAGCTTTCTTCCATCTGTATGTCTGTAAAAACTTCTGTCTTGGAAGCATACAAGTAGATGTAAACTATTACATCCATGTGATCCATAGAATCTATAGCTTGTATTGCAGGAACCTTGAAATAAGATGCGAGGAAAAAGGCTGAGCACACAGGTGAGGCTGACAAACATTGTCCGAGACAATGTGATATTTAAAAAAAAGTATTTCATTCTAAAAAATTTTTTTTTCTTAGATTTGCATTAACACACACACACACAAACATTTTCAGATTTTTCTATAGGAGTTAAAATTAAATTTCGAGGAATGTTATATTTTTAAACATTATTCTTTCGTCTCGCTGCAGAATTTTGGGGAGTGAAAGTGTCCCAACTATGTTCCCAAAGAGGGCGCTCGGCAATATATAAAGATAAAAAAAATGCTAGTGTCAAGAAAAAGACTATTGTTTCAAGCACTTCTCTGTCCGTGTGATCAAGTGCTTGTAATGGAGGGCTGAGGATTAAATGTCGTCACAAAGTAGTTCTGAACGTTTCATGTTCCATCCCTCCATGATCATGCCTCCATGATACTGCGTCCATGCTCCTGTCTCCATGTTCCCTCCCTCCATGTTCCCTCCCTCCATGTTCCCTCCCTCCATGTTCCCTGCCTCCATGTTCCCTCCCTCCATGTTCCCTCCCTTCATGCTCCCTCCCTCCATGCTCCTCGCTCCATGTTCCCTCCCTCCATTTTCCCTCCCTTCATGCTCCTTCCCTCCATGCTCCTTCCTCCATTATCCTGCCTCCATGATCCTGCCTCCATGTTCCCTCCCTTCATGTTCCCTCCCTCCATGATCCTCTCTTCATGATCCCTTCCTTAATGTTCCCTCCCTCCATGTTCCCTCCCTCCATATTCCCTCCCTCCATGCTCATTTCTCCATTCTCGATTTTTCCTCTTCATGCCCCACCCTCCAAACTTCCTCCATCTATGCTTATCCTTCTAAGCATCCTCCCTCCATGCTCTCTTGCAACATTTCTTTCTTCCAAGCTGAGGCATGAGAATTTAAATCAGTTGGATTGTATATCTATCTCTCTATCTTCTATCTATCTATCTATCTATCCATCCATCTATCTATCTATCTATCTATCCATCCATCTATCTATCTATCTATCTATCTATCTATCTATCTATCTATCTATCTATCTATCCATCCATCCATCCATCTATCTATCTATCTATCTATCTATCTATCTATCTATCTATCTATCTATCTATCCATCCATCTATCTATCTATCTATCTATCCATCCATCTATCTATCTATCTATCCATCCATCTATCTATCTATCTATCTATCTATCTATCCATCCATCTATCTATCTATCTATCTATCTATCTATCTATCTATCTATCCATCCATCTATCTATCTATCTATCCATCCATCTATCTATCTATCTTTCCATCCATCTATCTATCTATCTATCCATCCATCTATCTATCTATCTATCTATCCATCTATCTATCTATCCATCCATCTATCTATCTATCCATCCATCTATCTATCTATCTATCCATCCATCTATCTATCTATCTATCTATCTATCTTATCTTATGTTTTATATATGTATGTTTACAACCCATCCCAACTAGAGACGTATGACTATACAAGTAGTAAGACTAACAAGCTAAAGACGAACCAATAAGTCAGTCAATAATGAATGCATTCTGTTGGTTCTGTTGGGCTAGAGTTAAATATAGATTGACATTGATAAGACAGCAGCAAATCATATAAATATTGTGAACACATTCTCACGACGCTACTCGAACATTGAACAGCGAGAGTATCCCAGTTCGGCCACATTATAGTATCAAGTAGAAATATTGATGATACACTACAAGAGGGAAATACATTTAGTGAATTTTAAATGGTACAATTCAAGTAAACGATAGAACTAGAAGAATGCTAATACTAACAATAGTAAATGTTATTTTAGCTGATTATTACGAGAGTGCAAGCAACAATAAAGACGTTTATTTGGTGAGGTGGTTAAGATCCACAATAGATGAGAAAGTCTAGGAGTTTACGACATCCGTCCTGTCATGTGGTATGCGTTCTGGACTGTTATCGCGGTGGTTTCGGTTCTAGCCCTCCAGACGCTGGCCTTAAAGGAGCCAAGACTAAACGTAGAAATGACAGACGTTAATTTCAAAAAGAAAATAAAAACGCCAGAAGTGTTCCATGTGTCAGTCGAGCGTGTTAGTCAATCACTCTGCTACATTGTTGGTGTTCCATGTGTCAGTCGAGTGGGTTAATTAATCACTCTGCTACATTGTTGTGGTTTTTCTTGCGGATTTAAGATTTAATACACTTTATTGCTGATGGAACGTTTTAAACTTTGTGTCAAATGTTTTCTTGTTTCGGATGTTCCATTAGATTGAGGATAATTTACTTCCTGGTTCAAACTTCCAGATGGACGACGGGGATAGCATCGGGTGGGGTATGAACACAGGACCATCGAGACGAGCGAAAGACAATGCAGCCATCCTGCTTTGAAAGTCGTGAGTCTATCTATCTACCTAAGACATGTAAATCTCATTTGAAAGTGACTAAAATCCTACTAGTATTTTTTAGGAATAAAACAAAAAAAAAACAAAAAAACAGACAAACAAATAAATGTAAAATGTACACTCTCCCTCCGAATATAATAAAGCCCAGATCCACCTATAAAAATGTCAGCCACGACCTTAACTCCAAAAGGGCTCTACACATTGAAATGCAAACTTCATTTCCTTATTCGTTCTCCTTGATATTATCTCCTGATGCTTGTCACTCACAGAGGTCAACACTGGCATTCAAGCAAGTACAAGACGGCTGCCCAGAAAGCTGCAACAAGGTAGGGCGCCGGGAGGCTACATTAGTTGACAGTTGAGGAAGATATAGAGAAAGGTTGCCCATAAGACCACTTTTGTAAATGAGAAGTAAAATATTTTGGCACAGTATCTTAAGTGTGGCGTCATTCAAGATAGTTTAAGCATAAAGCACAGAATCAATGTACCACATTGCTTCGAGTTCGCATTGCTGATGTAATTAGTTGCTAGCCGTTTCCATGGAGTCCTTTAGATATTTATGAAGCAATTCAAAACAAGGCAAATGTAATTTCCTCACCCTTAAAAAAAAAGTTAGGAAGATTGAGATTGTCTTTTTCCTGTAACTTCACTCCACTTCCGAAACTGAAAAACGAAATTCTCTTCTTTATTTAATGCTTCACGAGACTTGGTCTCAATAGAGTGGCTACAAACCAAATAAAAGGAACTTATTACCTCTGTGTACTGTAAAGTTATATCCGAACACCAAGACTTTAATTTTACTACATATATCTATAACATTTATCAAGTTAACATCCCCATATATAATATACCTTCGATTCAATGGGCTAAACATTTCATATGTTCAGTAATGCTCTGATGGCTCCAGGTTAGGGTTGAAGTGTATTCAGAACATCTGCACTCAGCGTTCCCCACAGGCTTCAGGTTCTGTGTTTCCAATGGTTTATATTTTTCTATTTTATAATTATAAATGGGTGGCGGTGGCTGAGTGGTTAAGCGCTTGGCTTCCAAAACCTGGGGTCCTGGGTTCAACTCTCCGTAAAGACTTGGATTTTGAATTTCTGGATTTTTAGTGTGCCCCTGAGTCCACCCAACTCCAATGGGTACCTGACTTTAGTTGGAGAAATTAAATGTTGGTCGTTAAGTATATATCTATCTTTTGTTCGATGTAGACACGGATAGAAACATTCTTTTATGTCTATCATCCATATTGGTATAGAACAGTGATGCCTTTTCCTAATTTGAACTGAGGGTTATTTTAATATCCGACCCTCTTGTCGCGGGCCACAGGATTGGAAATGTACAAAACGAAAAGAAATTCATAAAACAATTTGATCAGAAACTTGTAGATCTAGTTCTTACATTAATTAATCGCATACTGGAGGGTTCCTTTTTTTTATACATCGGAAACTGGCTTCATTTCTCGTTTAAAATGTGAACCACACTGTAGCTAGCTGGACCAACGACTCATTTTCTTGTCTCTCTTTTTGGGGTAAATATCGACCTACCAATCTCTAGACACAGTTGAACAAGATTTTAGTCGCGGCTCAAACCAAAAAATATTTGTTTCATGTCATTGATATGTTTCTTTGGTGTTGTTTTTCTTTAACCGCCACAGTTGACAAAACGAATATGTTGGCTTATTACCATGTTCTACACACAAAGTAAAGTTTCGTTCACTTTTCCTGGTAGATTCTAAATTCACTTTTACTTTCTTCCGCTCTCCCATTTCATAAAGCTACACATTTTCAATGGCATGGTACCAATCCATCAGAGAAAAAGTCAGGACCCTCACGTAGGTAAAGATACTTTTTTCTACCGTTTGGGGTGGGGGAAGAAAGGAGTAGGATATTTCTACACCTTTTGCCGACTTTATGTCGGGCCTGATAAAACCACTTCGCGTAGCGGATCTGGCCCGTGGTTCATATTTTGGGCATCACTTGTGTATACACACACCTGTATGTTTTTCATCAATACTTTTACACTCCACATTTCAGCAGAGAATTAATAAATGCAGTCACTTTTATTTACATGGAAAGAAAAGATGACTTTAATTGTGGTTTCGAACTAATTGTGCTCAGTTTGTCTGAGTCTACATCTTGTCTGGCACTGCGACACATTGAGAAAGATTCAGCACCGCACACAGCAAGCACATGTTCTACTTTGTTTGTTTCTAGTCACATGATCTCATTGATTTAATAACGCAACGTTTTTCCATCCCAACATATTTTGATCTTAATGAAAAGAAAACAAACAAATTCGTTTTGATATTAGGGAGAGAGCAGTGATATTGTAAAATTATTTTAATAAAAGCTCAAAACTATTTCGGAAACGCCGCCTGGCCATCTTTTTATCTCAGACACAAAACGGAAATGCAGCCCGGGAGCAATAATGGAGTTCGATCAACTTTAGAAACAGCCGTCAAATAAAATGTTTAAAAAAGGGGAGGGATAACGCGGAGTTGGCTATGCCAGGCTTTGATTAGCATGAGCTCTCCCTTAATGCTGTACTCTCTCGAAACGCGCGGGGTCAAGAAGTTTATTGCCTTGTGAGACAGACTCGAACGAAAAGTCTTGATTAGCTCTTTCACGTAATGAAATAATTGCCTCGATCTGAAAGTATTGTCACGTGACAAAAGCAATTAAGATTCCTGAGCTAGCGTTGCACATGTGAGAAGGAAGCAATTGTTTAATTACACCACACGGCAAGGCCTCGGGTGAGCTGTTGGCTTATAGAACAGGCCAGCAATAGCCGTCTTACTGAACAACAAGAGATCAATGCTGGTTTGAAAATAGTGTTTGTATTTGTATTTGTATTTGAACACCTTGTTACCAGCCTCCATGATGCACGCAGTAATTTTTAAATGCGTTGAGACAGCAAAGTGTCTCAAAGCGAGACATTAAGGAATGTTAAAGCGAGACAACAAGGTGTCTTAAAACAAGACAGCAAATTGCCTTAGAGCCAGTCAGCAAGAAAAATCAAGACAGCAAGGCGTTTCAAAGCAAGACAACACAGAGTCTTAAAGCAAGACAGAAAGGTGTCTCAAAGCAAGACAACAAGGCGTTTCAAAGCCAGATAACACAGAGTCTTAAAGCAAGACAGCAAGGTGTCTTAAAGCAAGATAGCAAGTCGTTTCAAAGCAAGACAACAAGGCGTTTCAAAGCAAGACAAGGTGTTTCAAAGCAAGACAAAACGGAGTCTTAAAGCAAGACAGCTAGTTGTCTCAAAGTAAGACAGCAAGGTAAAGCAAGACAGCATGTTTTTCAAGGTAAGACAGCATGTTGTATCAATGTTCTTAAAGCAAGATAGCAAAGTGTCTCAAAACATGACATTCTATTTTCTAATAACTGCAATCATAAAATGGTTAATATGTTTCAAATTGTACCATTTATTTACTACTCAATACGAATTCTGTCTATCCACACTTGGGACTTAAAGTTTACAATGTACACAAATAATGTAGAGTCTCGATTCATGACTGTTCAATCTACGTCAGACTATCTCAATAAACATATTCCTCTCCAGAATAAACTTGTACAACTTCTTTCATCCATTGTCTTCGTGATCCGCCAGAGAAGCCACAGAACGGAATAAAACTTTAAGCAGCGGATTTATTGATGAATGCAATTACACGACAGATCTAAGTTTACAGCATGGCTTTAATGGACATTCTACATAAACACAAAAATACCGTATTCCATTACATGGCATTGATGAGGATAAAAAAAATGAAATTGCATAAAAATATGATTACACAAACGCTATAAAAATATTGAAAAACAAAAAGCCAAGGAATAAACAAGAAAACAAAAGAGTGTGTTTTTTAAAGTTCGTACGCTCACACATTATGTTATATATATATATATACACACACACCTAAATTGTATTTGCTAGTCTGACTTCAAACTATTTTAATCCTTAGCACCACTGCCTTGGGTGGGGGCGGTAAGGACAAACGCCATCCCCACTCTGCCTAACCGTCACAATTTACATACGAATTCTTTACTTATGTTAAAAATAAATACTAATTATATATATATTTCAACCAATTTTTTGAATTATGCCGACCACCCCTCTAGTATTTTGGCCGATTTGGTGGGGTTAGAGAGGGGGGGGAGGCGCGATTACATAAATCCCGCCCTCCCCAACCCTTAACTTTTGAGTGGAGGAGGGGCGGTCCAAATTGTTTTGTAGAAATCACAGTTTTTGAACATAATTAGTTACATATGTTTATGCTAAAAGATACTTTTTTATATATATTTTAACCAATCTTTATATTATGTCGTTTCCCTTATGGTATCTTGGTCGCTTCTTTGGCGATAAATAAATAAAGATGAAGCATAGTTGTATCAATTATTGTGGATCAGACATTTAATAAAACTTGTAAGAGATCTAGACTAACAATAAAAAGCATTTATTAAAAAATAAATTATCCTGCTCATGATAATAATCAATGTGTGGTGGAAGTAGTGGAAATCATTAAACAGATGAGAACGATTAGAATACTTATGACCATGCCGCTGATAGCTTATCTGCTGACGGCCATCTGTCACTTTAATTTAATTTTTAATCGCTCTTTCTTGAAATTGGGCGCGTCATTTTTAGCCTTGAAATATGGTTTTATTTTTTTTCTACTAAATGCTGACTTCACCCATCCTCAGGATATCATGTCGCCTATATAAGTTTTGCTTTTATTTCTTTTATACTTTAAATTGTGAATTGTGCTATAGGCAAAGAGATTTACAAAACATTGTTAAGTAATAGGAATCGATGGATCGTCTTCTGTATTTACAATCAATAGCCTATCTATCTTATCTTACCTATCTAGCTAATGTAGATGAATACAAGAACATTTTATTTTTACATGACCTCTACATTTTTACATGTTAAATTTTTATAGTTTTAATGGCATTCAATTCTATTCTTATTTAATCTGTCACAATTTTTGTAATGTTAATAAAAGTGAATATATTAAATATTGCTTATTTCAAGATTTTTAAATTACTATTTGTTAGATAAAATGATCAGATAATGAAAAGAATAGGGGATGAAATGACCGGGGGATGAAATGACCAGGACATGAAATGACCGGGGATGAAGTGACCGGGGATGAAGTGACCGGGGATGAAGTGGCCGGGGATGAAATGACCGGGGATAAAGTGACCGGGGATGAAGTAACCGAGGATGAAATGACCGCGAATCATACATATCAAAGAACTACAAAAAGTGGTCATATTACAACTAGATCGGTGTTTCTCAAACTTCTGTAAAAAAAAAAAACCTTCTCTTGTCAGCTATGGGGTCTGGGGGAGCGCTGCCAAAAACACATTCTCCTGACATCTACAGCTCATTATTCATCCTATTCAAACATTTGAATGTAATAAAATAAATTCACGTGGGGCAAAGGTAGACACTGAGAAGTGTGTCACTGACAGTCGAGATACAAGTTGTATAAGTAGGTCTTTATAAGATGTATTTATCGTCATATTATCTCCATGTTAAGCGAGACCTCTTGGAGTTGGTTTATTTGGTCAGAATAAGCCACCAGCAGAACGATACCGCTCTTAGGATAGTCGACTGTTTTGACGCTCGCAAAATGTTTAATTTTAAAGAACCTTCTTAATGATTTTACTTTTTAAAATTTTTATGTAAATTTATAGTCCCAAACTACATTGTAAACACAACAGATTTGCTCCTTGAAAAGAAAATATATTCCACATTGGTTAAGGCTGTCAGGGTCGCAGCCGAAAAAAAAATGTCTTTGAAAAATAATACTGGAGAAAAAAAAATCATCTATAAGTTCTCTGTTCTGTTCAATACGCATGTTTGTAACTTCGTTGTGTTACAGAGCTATAATTCAAACCTCTGAACAAAAAAAAATATCTATAGACAGAGGAGAAATTCAGTAGACCAATGAGAATCTACACTAAATTATTTCTATTTTTAAAATGGTGACTTATAGTCCTAAAATTAATTATACAATAGAAAAATCTCAGATTGAGTAGATGTAGGGAAATTTTTTTAGAGTGAAGAAACCAAGGTTTGACAATGACGTAGATTTCTTTTTTCTCATTTCAACATCATCCAAAATGGTTTTGGTCCTCAACATATTCTGATATTTGATACAGATCTATGAAACTCAAAACTTTTGTAACATTCGAGACATTGAAATCTTATGAATAATTGGGTTGTGAATTTGATAAAAACAATGACTCTAACAAATTTTTATTTCAAGTATGCAAATAATAGCTTCTATTGAACATTGATGTTTGTTAATGTTATGTATGGATGAAATACATATAAGAATACATCAACGATTTACCCATTCATTTTATGTTGCTTATTTTTACATTCTTAACGCATTCATTAGCTGTCGCTAATTTTATGTGTTTTATCTGTCACTGGCTCTGTCCCTTGGTCTTGTTTATCTTTTGAACGATCTTGAGAACAATTGAATGATCCGACAGTAGGAAAAATACAAAACAGCAAAAAAAAAAAAAAAAATACTTGACGAAAATTATTCTTAAAACAAAATAAACAAAAAAACGAAGAGAGAAACAGAGAAACAGAGAAACAGAGAAAGAGAGAGAAACAGAGAAAGAGAGAGAAACAGAGAAAGAGAGAGAAACAGAGAAAGAGAGAGAAACAGAGAAAGAGAGAGAAACAGAGAAAGAGAGAGAAACAGAGAAAGAGAGAAACAGAGAAAGAGAGAGAAACAGAGAAAGAGAGAGAAACAGAGAAAGAGAGAGAAACAGAGAAAGAGAGAGAAACAGAGAAACAGAGAAACAGAGAAACAGAGAAAGAGAGAGAAACAGAGAAACAGAGAAACAGAGAAAGAGAGAGAAACAGAGAAAGAGAGAGAAACAGAGAAAGAGAGAGAAACAGAGAAAGAGAGAGAAACAGAGAAAGAGAGAGAAACAGAGAAAGAGAGAGAAACAGAGAAACAGAGAAACAGAGAAACAGAGAAACAGAGAAAGAGAGAGAAACAGAGAAACAGAGAAACAGAGAAACAGAGAAACAGAGAAACAGAAAAACAGAGAAACAGAGAAAGAGAGAGAAACAGAGAAACAGAGAAACAGAGAAAGAGAGAGAAACAGAGAAAGAGAGAGAAACAGAGAAAGAGAGAGAAAGGAAGAAAGAGAGAGAAACAGAGAAAGAGAGAGAAACAGAGAAAGAGAGAGAAACAGAGAAAGAGAGAGAAACAGAGAAAGAGAGAGAAACAGAGAAAGAGAGAGAAACAGAGAAAGAGAGAGAAACAGAGAAAGAGAGAAACAGAGAAAGAGAGAGAAACAGAGAAAGAGAGAGAAACACAGAAAGAGAGAGAAACAGAGAAAGAGAGAGAAACAGAGAAAGAGAGAGAAACAGAGAAAGAGAGAGAAACAGAGAAAGAGAGAGAAACAGAGAAAGAGAGAGAAACAGAGAAAGAGAGAGAAACAGAGAAAGAGAGAGAAACAGAGAAAGAGAGAAACAGAGAGAGAAACAGAGAAAAAGAGAGAAACAGAGAAAGAGAGAGAAACAGAGAAACAGAGAAACAGAGAAACAGAGAAACAGAGAAACAGAGAAACAGAGAGAAACAGAGAAAGAGAGAGAAACAGAGAAAGAGAAAGAAACAGAGAAAGAGATAGAAACAGAGAAAGAGATAGAAACAGAGAAAGAGAGAGAAACAGAGAAAGAGAGAGAAACAGAGAAAGAGAGAGAAACAGAGAAAGAGAGAGAATCAGAGAGATGGACTAGCACTAAAAAAACGCCTTAGGACATTAACACCATTCTCCCATTTTTCTTTTCATTCCATTTTCTAGCAAAGCAAAAACAGAATTCGGGAAATAGAACCCCCTTACAGATGAGAAGTTTACCACAAGAGGATGGCTTCAACAGCCCTAGGGGCTAGCGACGGCACATCGGGGTTCTGAAGAATGGTGACATTTTCATGGCGGGTAGGGAACGGTTGGGGTCACAACTCCTGGTGACCGTTACCGGCGATTGGAGAAATGACCACTCTAGGAGAAAATGTCTGGGGGGGGGGGGGGAATAGAACAAGAAATAAAGGGCAGAGCTGTCAAGTTTACGTGTCTGAGTTAACATTCACATTACCTTCTCTAGAATCCCGGGGCTGGGGACGGGCGGTCATTTGCGACATAAAAGGGGGGGGGGGGTCCCAGATGCGACATAAAAGTGTGTGTGTGTGTGGGGGGGGGGGTTACAGATGCGACCTAAAGGTTTTTAGTAGCACTGAAAGTTCAAGTCATCTGAATGTAATTTTCAACAGACATGTCGTTCTCATGTAGAGCACAGTGATAGCTTTAGCTGCTGTTTTATAGAACTTAGATGTGCCGAGTCTGGTCTAGAATTCAGGGGTCGGCAACCTTTTGAGTCGGAAGAGTCAAAATTATAATTTACAAAATTTATTTTTTTAAAGAGCCACAACATTTTTTCCTTGCCAAAAATAAGTAGTACGCACACAATTTTTTTTAGGAAACAAATACAACAACTATATATAATTTAATTCATATATAATTAGTGTTTTTCACAACAAATTAGATCTATGTTATTTTTAGATAGTTGTTTTTTTATTTCGGTAACAAATAAAAAAGTTACAACTTTACTTACAACACTAACTGCAATGACAAACAATTGAGCAAAACTAATCGGAGCGATGGCCTTGGTTTTAGAAAGTTTGGATAAATTTGACTCATAAAATGTTTTTAGTTTCCAACACGACTCTAAATTTTCATTTGTTAGTTGGTTTCTTACTTTACTTTTCATTCTATTCCTGCAAGAGAACGCTTGCTCGCGCAAATATCCAAAGATTGTCAAATCAATTCAAATGCCAACTTCTTTACCTGACTGTAGTATTCTGGAAGATTATTCGATGCGCTGAATTAACTCGCGGCATTCCTTTTAAATCTGTCCTAGCTTTTCAACTCTGTAAATTTTACACTCCACTACACTTGACTTTTTAAATCTATCAAGAAATTCAGTTTGATTTGTTTATAACTGTGCTGAAGTGATTCGTGTCACTGGGATTTTTAATTTCTTAATATGTGGGCGCCTTTGAGTCCACCCATCTCTAAAGACATTACCAGACATTAGTAGGGGAAAATAAAGGCGGTAGGTCTTTGCAAGAGGCCCGTATAAGACACTGGCCCCAAAACACACCCAATAGAAAGAAAACTATATGGAGAGCTCCCTGATTAGGAAACCACTGCGCAGTTTATCGCATATATTGGTCTAGTCATCTGAATGCTCCAACATAACAATGAGAACGAAGAAGAAGGTCGTTGCGATGGTAACATGATACTATCGTTAACTTTAGGCCACAGAAACAGATGGCCTTTACATCATCTGCCCTATAGGTCTGAAAGGAGAAAGTTACCTTTTTTTTAATTAAATAAAAAAAAAAATCAAAATAATTAATTAGTGATAATTGATTAATTTCCATTGATATAGAAAAAAGGAAATAACTAAAACACTATTGAGATATATGACTGTGAATGTGCAGTTCTTTTCTTTTCTTTTAGAAGAAAAATTTTTTTTTATAGAATGCTCCTACAAGCTAGCGATAATACAGCAACCCTGTCTCTTTCTTCAGAAAACTATACCACAAGATCTTGGCTTATTCTTCATAAGAACTGTAACACAAGATCGTTCCATTTTCTTTAGAAAACTCTAATGTCACCATTCTCTGATAATTATGTTCTCATCGTTTGCCTTTCTTTTCTGACCCCATAACTTTCCTTTAGGACCAGTGGTCATTTGAAGGCTATTCTTCCACGCCTCGAAATGAGCACCCAGCCACAAGGTGCCATTACGCATATGCATTAAAGGGCGACCGCGCTCCCCATTTGGCTCCAACTTCAGTCTCCCAGTCGCCCCATATTCATTAATAATTGATGGTCATCCTGACTCCAGTGTAGTGAGCAACAGGTCATCCCAAGACCCACACTCCCCATCACTTGATCACTGTCTCGATGCCCTTTTATTTGACCATCGGGATGGACATTCAGGCTAAAGAAAGGTCTGATTTGTGCTCAGTTAACATGCAGGTTTCATTTAGCATGTCCAGGCACGACGGACATTGCAGTCTATGAAATCGACTTTGAGAAATAGAAATATTTCATTAACTAATAGAACTTAGAGATCTGACTTAATATGTGCTGACCAAAACGAATTGAGCAAATGGACTGACCAATAGATAATTCTTTAATTAAAAGAACCACTCATTAGTTAATGAAAGTAATGAAACATAAATTGAGTTAGAAGCCGTAAGTGGTTGACTGAAAGTATAAAGCATCCCCTTCCAGTCTTCGCGATCTATAGGGTAGTTGATGTTTCTGAAGAGATCATCTGTTTCTATGGCCTACGGAGGTATCATGTGGCCAGCACAACGACCAACATCGCGTTTACATTGCCCTACTTAAGTCAGGAACCCATTAGAATTGAGTGGACTGGACTCAAATGAGTTCTAAAATCCCAACATTACAAATCCTAGTCTTCACCGAGATTCAACCCAATACCTCTCGGTTCAGAAGCCAAACGCTTTAACCCTCAGCTATCGCGCACCTCAGACGGCGCATTTTATCATGTGTGGGTGGACTTGGTCCGTTAACATTGGTACTGAAACTAATTTGAAACATTCAATAAGGCACATAATTAGCTTGAGAACTTGTTTTTTTCTCATGAACATTAAGTCCTATCATGTTTCTTCATCAGAGACACTGTTTGTTTGTGCTAGGTTTTTCAGCTTCTATGTGCCTATTAGACATCTGACTGATAATAGGTCCTAAGGATAAGTGAATGGTTCTATAATTAAAAAACAGTGGAAGACTAAAGGGCTCTGAATAGATACTTATAGAAAATGAGTAATCTAAATAATGCTCAGATAACTTGAAAGTAACAATAATTAAGAATTTAAACATTATTAGTTTATCTTAGTTTTTCTTAAACTTAATAGTTCAAAGTTTTATATTAAATTATTGCCTTGGGCACGGGTAGTGCAAGTCAGATATCGGCCTTCTCTCACAATCACCACTAGTACACCACATAGGAATGTTTTTTTTCCCCTTTTCCTAAAGACCACAGAGTCATGTGTTTTTTTTAGGCATTGAAATATCATAGACGCTTCTCTGCCCCTTCTCCGTAGAACACACAAACCCATTCGTCTTGTGGTGAGTAAATATCCCGACAATAGAGGGCAGCGGAGAAGACCAAAATCACCCAGGAAGTATCAGATGACTCCCAGACTGAAGCACACAGTCACTACGAAACCCTACTAATAATTAGCTGTTTTGGGAGGCTTTCTCTGACTTCTGCCACACCTCAAGGATCGACTGTCTGCCTGGTGCACAACATCTCTAGCTCGGCTTTGTTGTCTTTTTTTTTTTTGGTCCGATAGAGTTACTTTCTCTTATCGTCTGTCTCCAATTCTTAACTTTCCCAAAGCTGTCTGTGCTTGTGTATGTGTTTGTGATCTTTTCCACAAGACTTTTCTAACCCAATTTAGGTAAAAACAAGCAAAATACTTAAAAAAACAAAAACAAAGCTGATATTAGGTATAGAAGTATGATAATTTATGTAATTAAATTTGTTATAAATGTAGACTAACAATAATAATCTGTGCGATTAGAAATATGTTTACCAATTTTGTTTGTTTAGCTTAATTTCTTGCTTTTAGCTTTCTCAATACGATATAATCCTTTCAATTGTCTTGACTAGTTGGAAAGGTGTTGGGTGGGGGGAGAGAAAAAAAGGAGGTATCTGGGACGTCGCTTTTTAAATGTACTTATTTGAATAAAAATGAAAAATATAAAATAAGTGAATTCGAACTCTACAGATAAGGTTATATGAATATAGTAGTTTTTTTTTTATATTATTTTTTTAAAGTTATTTATAGTTATTTACATTGTTTTATCTACAAATAATGAAGGGAACAAATTCAGCTTATACCACTTTTTCAGTCAAGGAGAATTTCTTTCCCTCGTTGAAGCCACAAAACAAAATAATTAATTAACAATAGTTAATCAACTAACTGTTTTTTTTTTAAATTGATTTTTGTGTTGTCAAGTAAAAGAAATAATTGTGCAAAATTTCAGCTTGATCCGAGATTGAGTGTAGGAGAAGTAAAGTGTACAAACTTTTGACCAGACAGACACACAGAGTAAGTTGACATAAGCTTTGATAAAGTGATGATTGTTAAAGAGGCCTTCAAAAATAGACTTCACTTATAAACGAAAAAATAATAAAGGGAAATAGAACAAAATGTGCAATTAAAAAATAATATTTTTTGTTTATTTGTTAACTTCAGACTAGATTGTCTTTTAGTTACTTTTATTATTTTGTAGCCCATTTTTTTTCTTCACGTCTGCTGGAGATAAACCTCACTCATTTCTTTTTGTCTAGATGTCATACTTTAATTTGGTACATTATTATTAGTGCATTCTGTCTTGATATTCTTCTTGACCAATGTCAAATAAATTGTGTAAAGCGTCCAATAAATGGAAACATTCAGAGACTAATTGCAATATCGACCTGGGAACTTCGACTTGATGTCCATGTGACTAATTGGAAGGATGGTCAACACTAGCGTGGTCAACGGCCATCAGAAGGGTCGCGATTGATACTACTGATGGTCAGCTGGTTGTATTAGTGTTTGCGTTGTAGCTGAAAACTTAATTAGATTCTTTATTAATGAATTATTTTAATGGAAAAGTTATGAGAGAGAGATAGAGAGAGGGAGAGAGATGGAGAGAGAGGGAGAGAGATGGAGAGAGGGAGAGATGGAGAGAGAGAGGGAGAGATGGAGAGAGGGAGAGAGATGGAGAGAGGGAGAGATGGAGAGAGAGTGAGAGAGAGGGAGAGATGGAGAGAGAGGGAGAGAAATGGAGAGAGAGGGAGAGAGGGAGAGAGATGGAGAGAGAGGGAGAGATGGAGAGATGGAGAGAGAGGGAGAGAGATGGAGAGAGGGCGAGAGATGGAGAGATGGAGAGAGGGCGAGAGATGGAGAGATGGAGAGAGAGGGAGAGAGATGGAGAGAGGGCGAGAGATGGAGAGATGGAGAGAGAGGGAGAGAGATGGAGAGAGGGCGAGAGAGAGGGAGAGATGGAGAGAGAGGGAGAGATGGGGAGAGAGTGAGAGAGAGGGAGAGATGGAGAGAGGGAGAGATGGAGAGGGATGGAGAGATGGAGAGAGAGGGAGAGAGATGGAGAGAGGGAGAGATGGAGAGAGAGGGAGAGATGGAGAGAGAGTGAGAGAGAGGGAGAGATGGAGAGAGATGGAGAGAGAGTGAGAGAGAGGGAGAGATGGAGAGAGAGGGAGAGAGATGGAGAGAGAGAGAGAGGGGGAGAGATGGAGAGAGAAGGAGAGAGATGGAGAGAGGGAGAGAGATGGAGAGAGGGCGAGAGATGGAGAGAGAGGGAGAGAGGGAGAGAGGGAGAGAGAGGGAGAGAGATGGAGAGATGGAGAGAGAGGGAGAGAGATGGAGAGAGGGAGAGAGTGAGAGAGAGGGAGAGATGGAGAGAGATGGAGAGAGAGTGAGAGAGAGGGAGAGATGGAGAGAGAGGGAGAGAGATGGAGAGAGAGAGAGGGGGAGAGATGGAGAGAGAGGGAGAGAGATGGAGAGAGGGAGAGAGATGGAGAGAGGGCGAGAGAGGGAGAGAGATGGAGATAGAGGGAGAGATGGAGAGAGATGGAGAGAGAGTGAGAGAGAGGGAGAGATGGAGAGAGATGGAGAGAGAGATGGAGAGAGAGGGAGAGAGATGGAGAGAGAGAGAGAGGGGGAGAGATGGAGAGAGAGGGAGAGAGATGGAGAGAGGGAGAGATGGAGAGAGAGGGAGAGAGATGGAGAGAGGGCGAGAGATGGAGAGAGGGAGAGAGAGGGAGAGGGAGAGAGAGAGGGAGAGAGAGAGGGAGAGAGAGGAAGAGAGATAGAGATTTAGAGAGGTGGTAAGAGAGATGGTAAGAATGGAGAGAGAGATAGTAAGAGAGATAAAGAGAGATGGAGAGATAGAAAGATATGGAGTGAGAGATGGAGCGAGATAGAGAGAGATGAAGAGAGAGAGAAGGAGAGGGAGAAAGTAACAGATAGAGAGAGATAGAGATGGAGAGAGATAGAGATGGAAAGGGAGAGAGTAAGAGATAGAGAGAGATAGAGAGAGATGGAGAGAGATAGAGAAGGAAAGGGAGAGACTGAGAGATGGAGAGAGATGGAAACAGGTAGAAGAGATAGAAAGAAATAGAAGGATTGATAGTAGAGGCACGAAAAGAAAGTGAGAGACAGACAGAGAGTGAGGAGAGAATAAGAAATGGAGGGGAATGGAGGGAGAGTTAGGGATAGAAAAGAAAAAAAAGGGAAAAATTGAAAGAGCAAGGAGACGGGGCTCACGGGGAGGGAGGAGTGAGAGAAAAAGGAACAAGAGATAGAGAGAAAGAGACAGAAAGAAAAAAAGTAAACAAGTAGGCGAGAGATGATAGACAAAGAGACAAGAGAGGAAGAATGAGAGGGAGTTATAAAAAAGATAAAACAGCAAACACGAGCGTTGGAGAGAGAGATTGGGAAAAAAAAGAAAGAGACTAAGAGAAAGATGAGAGAACAGAGACTGAAAGTTGAAGAGAAATGAAGTATTAGACTGAAGGGGAGGATGGGGTGTGTGCATGTGTGTGTATGTGTTAGCTTGTGTTCAATAAAGATTTCACTCTTTCAATTTGGGAAGATTGTCTTTCCTGGTCGCGGTATGTCCTCTTCTTCATCTGGCCGTACAAAAGGAAATGACCATTGCACTTAAAGCGTGATGATAGTGGACAACAAGGTGGGTCAACATTCAAACTGCTGGCTTGGTGTCCTTGAGTCAACATGGCGAGAGTATCAGGAGTACTAAATTACTGGTGCGTGTTTAGTCAGCAGCGGACCAATGAAAAGCGAGTACCAGTTCAGAAAGAGTAATACCCCCTCCCTTTCTCCGTATTTTGTGGTACAAAGCATCCTGACGTAAAGTCAGCTTCAGATACTTTTAGAATCATTAGGAAAATTTGTGCCTGGAATTAAAACATTGATATAAAAAATATAAAAAATTATTAGCATGACATGTATGCTTGTATATATGTATGTATGTATGTGTCTATCTCTATCTATCTATCTATCTGTCTGTCTGTCTATCTGTCGATTTATCCATCCATCCATCTATTTACCTACTTATCTTAACGTTTTGGCGATGTATGTGTGTTTGTGTTTAATTGTATTTTTTAGTGTATATAATAATGGCTATTTTGTCCATAATTCTATGGGACTTAAGTTTGTTGAAATAAAAATATTCTTATGATACTAACAATAAAATGTGTTTGTGGATTTTAATGTAGTCGAAAAATAAAATGAAACAATGATAGAAAAAAAAATTCCATGAAACTTTTTGTTCACACGAAAATGATTTAGTAAGTCTATAGTATCTAAAAACCACCACCTTAGAATGTCATCTTCTGCGTTTTGCACACTGACGAATCTAGCCTTCCCTACTTCGCCCCATAGCATTGTCTTAGGTAGTAATCTGACCTTACATAGTTTGTAGGTCTTACATGTTCCTGCCTTAGTCCAAACCTCACCCAGGATGGCGGGGATTTTGGCGGGCAAGCTTCAAACTCCACTGGAGGGGAGTTAAAACTTAAAACTGTGTAAAAACCCATTTAGTTAAGCTCATAACATTTTAAGTGCATAATTTAATTTTTTATTCATATTGAAGAGGGGGTTTATCGTAAATTTTGGAGGGGGTTTTAAAATCAAAATCTTTTTTAACTGTGCTCTTGGAATTTGCGGTTTGTCGTTTGCATTTTTTTGTGTTTTGTTTTTTAGAAGAGGGGGATTTATTTGCAAAACACACAGTAGTGGGTTTAAAACTCAAAACCCCTTGTTAGGGTGTTTTAAACTCAAAACCCCCTGGTAGGGGTTTTAAACTTAAAAGCCCCTTGGCTGCGCTGGGGCAAGTGATGGTTTAGTATTAAAATCTTACCTAAAATAAAGAAAATCAAAGCAAAAAATCAGTCACCAAAGTCCGTCTCCCCCCCCCCCCATGGGGGGGGGGGGGGAATTTCATTTCGGGGGCGGGGGGGGGGGTTGAACCCCAATCCCCCCCTGGCTACGTCATGTACTACATACCCTACAGCCATCGATAGTTCGCATTATGGGTTCATGAAATAGTCAAAATCATTTAAACGTTATTTTTTTATGAAAATGGTGGGAAATATCTACTTCAGATACAATACTATAGTATAGTTAAAGAAAAAAACAATGTTAATTATAAAACGTTTTGTGTTTTACACATTACATTCGGAACCCCTCGCGCAAAAACTGCTGCGTCAAAACGGTAATTGCGCTAAAAAGGCTAAGTCACAATGGCAATTTCGCCTAAAAACTCATGCGCCAAAACGGTTGCGCCAACGCAATAATCTATGGAATATATACAGTAATGTATTTCAACACATCAATTTTTTTATTGCTTCGAGTTCTCTCAGCCTCTGATTTAAAACGAGACTTAAAGACATCTCTGCGCTTGAGAACTCACATGAAGTTGGCCATCCAAAGTTGACCCTTTAAAGCTTAAAAGGAATGTCCACGATGTTTTAATCCTATTGTCCGCATGCTGTTCTCGCATGCTCCAAATGAGGGATGAACATTCCCTCAAATCCCTCTCAATTCCCACGATCCACTCCGTCAGCAAACCTTTTGACTAAACGCACAAGAGTCTCGGGATATTGTCTGGTCGTGTATTTGCATAACTCAGCCACACACACACAAACACACACACACAATGCTCGGATGAGGGCATTCTTTTATTTTAGTCTTTTGTTTCTTGTGTTTACAGAGATACACGGAATCTGCATGGACAAGGGCTCCTCGTCTTCCAACGGTGGCCTTTGATGTCCCCCCAATCGCTTGGCTTTAATTAAAAGATCGCGGATTAATAATTTGCACAGGATTGCAACCTTTGTGATACATGAGATAACACAGGAAGTACAGACTAACTGGGGCAGGCAGGGGCAACAAATGGCCGGAAGAGAAAAGTGAATGGAACCTACAGTAGCTAGGCTAAAAATGTGTAAACAAAATAGACGACATGTGAAACTCTGAAATTCCATTTTAAAGATGATGGCAGGAGAATATTATACACTCCAATAAGAATATTCCTTTTCAAAGAAACACAGCTTACAAACATGTAACTATTTCTTATAAAAAATATCGGAAGTTAACTGTACATGTCCACTTCTGCTAGAGCAGGGGTTCTTAACCTGTGAGTCGCGACCCCTTGAGGGGTCGATTGACTATTTGTCAGGGGTCGCCTAAGACCATCGAAAATAGTGAACAGTATGTGCTAATGTTGCAAAGATTTGGAATAAACTAAACAAACAAAGAAAAATAAATCAAAACAAGAAATGTTTTTCTAAATTGTGCATGTGTGTGTGTGTGTGTGCGTGTGTGAAAGAGAGAGAGAGACTGAATGTGGTGAAGAAAGTTGTAAAGTTCCCATTGTCAGACCTTGCGATCTTTAGGACAAATCATGTAAAGGTCAACTGTTTCTGTGGCCCAGGGTTAACGCGGGTGTCATGTGACCAGCAAACGACCAACCGCCTTTACTTTTCCCCAACTAATTTCAGGTATCCTTCAGAGCTGAGTGGGAATAAAATCCCAGTCTTTACCATGATTCGAACACGGGACCCAGTTTAGGAAGCCAAGCACTTTAACGCTCAGCCACCCAAACCCACGAAAGAGCATGACAATAAATAAGAGAGAGAGAGAGAGAGAGAAGTCGTTAGATAATAATAATACTTTTAAGTTATTTTGTTATTTATCAACTTAACAAATGATGTTAACACATTTTATAAAGATAAATCTCTTTTTAAAGGTAGATAAAAATTTGTACACTAAAAAGATTTGGATTTGTTGAGCAATATTATTACAAATGACAAAGAACACTTTAGAACACAATAGAAAACAATACAATATAAAATGCTATTTTTTGTAAATCATAAAATATCTTGTCTAAAAAAAACAACTAAATGCTAAGTACTCGAAAGTACATGATCTGAAGTAGTCTTCGACTAGAAGACTGGGGGATTCTTTTAAATTTATTATATTTATTAGCCTTATGTTACCCGCAACCCGCGGGTCTTAATTTGCGTATCACTGTTGATATAGTCACTGTGAGTGTTATGAAAAAAATTAAACGAAATAATAATGTTATAAGTAAAGCGAATGCGTGAATGTAAAAATAGTATGACTGGAACTATCAAAATAGCTAATCGACCTAAATCCATTTTTCCAAATAAAAACATCTGCTTGTAGGCCTACAGATATTTAATTAAAATATGAAATGAATGGACTTTATTTTTTATGTTCATGTGCTAAATTATAAAGTAGATCTATGATCTTTGAATTAGATCTATAGTTAGAGATCGAGAGTTAAATATTGGCTTGGATAGATTTCGTTCTGCGCGTGCGTGGAGGCTTCGCTCTGCGCATGCGTGACCTTTCTGTCTTCTCTAATTAAGGAATGAATGAAACGGTTGTTAGATGTACGCGACTCATGAATGGAACTATTAAAATATCTGTTAACACGGCTTCGTAGATAACTAATGTATGAAAAATGCTTTAGAAAAAAACTAATTTGAAGATTTATTAGATTAAAATATGAAATGAATGGACTATAATTAGTGTTCACGTGTTAAAGTATAAAACTATCTTTGCCAAGGGAAGTTCTATCATCTTAGAGTTGAATTAGAGTTAGGAATAGAGAAATGTGTAATATTTCGGTCTTGTTTAATGAAAGGACTTCAAATTCGCAGATATAAGGAGCGAATTTATGTTAAAATGCTTTTGGAAGACATAGTTGAAGCTTAATTTTATTAAAAAATGAAATAATAAACTATATTTTGTAGTTTTCATCTGTCAGAGTAAAAAAAAAAACTATCTGTGCAAAGTGTACTTCTTAAAATTAGATCTAGATTTAGATCCTTTCGATCTTCTCTCATGTAAACATGGCCTAGATCCATAAAATAGTAATACTTTAATAGAGCTGGGCAACTTTGTTTTGAGGGTTTTAAGTTTGTTTTAGGGTTACTATACTTATGTCACGGTTCCAATTAGTACCCAAGGAACATTTATGCCAAGTTTCATCAAGATTTGACAAACGGTTTTAATTTCTATTCGGAACATACGTATATACATACGCCTTACTTTCTGCTTTATATTATAAATTTATATTTATATATACCTATTATTGATATATCAGTATAACCCTTTTTGTATTTCAAATCATATTTAGCACTAACATATATAGATTTATAAAGGAGGCCATATCTCAATTGACTTTGAGTCTTATCAAGTCAAAATCCAATTCTGAATGAATTAGATGGCAAACAAGCGATAATTCACTTATTCACTACAATACTGTACAGGGCGGCCTAAGGCCTCTGCAACCAGTGGGCCCCACACATTAAAGGCCCCGCGTTAATTCTAGGTGTAAATTATTAAATTCAATTATATAACAGGGTTCCCGTAACCTCCTGATTTTCCAGAAGCTCCTGGAAATCTACTAAATTGCAAAGAAAAAAATAATAATAAATAAAAAAAGTCCTTGAAATCTGAAATTATGAAAATCTCCTGAAATCTCATAAAAATGTCCTTAAAAATAGACGAAAATGTCATTTTGGGGTGCAATTCAATATGGTAAACGCCAATCCTATGCGCCATAAGAAAAACAAAAAAAAAACAAAACGGCATCGTCAGCTTTCATTTCTTAGAAATGTAAAGTAAAAGCTAATTTATTTTCTAATTCAAAAATATTAATTTTCACTTATTATCCTTATTCCTAGCCTGACTGGGCCGCGCGCAATCCATTTCCCATAGGGCCCAGCTATTCTTATGGCCGCCCTAATATTGAAAAAAAATACCTACATTAGATCTCATTTAGTTTTACAATTTGATTTTTTTAAAAACAAAGTAAAAATTCAATACCCAAAGAACACAAAAGTCAGATTAGGTTTTTCCTACATCTTGGAGACCGAAATATAAAAACATACATTAAATTTCAATTTGTCCAATTCGACCTAATGTTATTCTCGCCCCTGTCGAGTTCCGGGAAATCCCAATGACATTGGCGCTGCTGGGAAGAGTGTATGGGAAACATTAGAGGGACATGGGGCTAAGTAAATCAAATCTATGGAATCGAAGACTCACGTCTTGAGTGTAAATTGAGGGCCGATCTTTCTTATGCTCCGAGTGTGTAGAGAAATCAACAAAACGCAGGCGGTCCGGTTTAAGTGCGGTTGACTAGAGGAATGAGAAAAAAATGTGGACGGGGGGGGGGGGGGGAGGAGGTGAAATGTAAGTCAACATATCAGACGTTCAGGGAGGTGTTGACTCAACGACTTTTCTCCTTCGGTGTCATTCCCGCCATGTTTTCCTTGCCTTGGCTAACATCAGCGAGCTTCCGTTTTTGAATAGGCAAATGATTTTAATGCCCGTATTTTTTTTTAAAGTTTAGATAGGAGTTATCTTTACCGGTTCAAGACGCATGCGCAGAACAGAGACGACAAGATCTAAGTATTTAAAAAAAGTAAAAAAAAAAATAGCTGGGAGCTGTTAAGAGAGAGAGGGTTGAAAAGCTGCATTAAATAATTTTCGACGCCTCCTTGTTCCCATATCACTTGGGGCAAAGGCTAAAAAGTGTACGTTTTAACATCTTTTTTTTTTCTTTTATTTTTGCTCCCTTGACCTGTATATGTCGTTATAGAAGTTTAGAAACATTGATTTGGTGCAAGGTTGTATGAGTTATACAGAGTTCAACTATAAGAAAGTGTATTTATATATATGTTCCTTAAGTTCCGTAGCATCTTGGGCAATTGGTGTGTTTTAGAAACAGAAGACAGAATTAGGAAGACATAGAGTAGATACACTTTAAGATGGTCGAAATATTGGACAAGTCTTTCTGTGATGGGGATCAGGTTTAGTTCAAGGCAAAGAAGAGTAAACTAGTGGACACATCCTTCAAGGCAAAGAAGTGTAAATTAGTGAATACATCATTCAAAACAATAAAGAGGGAAATTTGTTCTTGTACTCAGATCAAAACAGAACCAAGAAAGAAACTTGTCCGCCCCAAAAGTGTTTCATTTTCTTACAAAAGAACGTTTCATTGAATTAACAGATGAATGCATTGTCTGTGCCTTATAATCAAGTAATTATTATATCTATACTATCTATATTATAAAGTAGAATGTGAGGTGTTTGTATGTAAGTATGTATGTATGTATGTATGTATGTATGTATGTATGTATGTATGTATGTATGTATGTATGTATGTATGTATGTATGTATGTATGTATGTATGTATGTATGTATGTATGTATGCATGTATGTTACTTATAAACCGCTTGACCAATCTTGATAAAACTAGGCAGGAATATTCCTTGGGTACTAACTTAGACCGTAGTGTATGTATTGTAGCCCTAAAACAAACTTAAGACCCTCAAAAAAAATAAAGTTGGCCGACTCTATTACAGCTATAGTATTTTATGATTCTAGGCCATGGTTAACAATGTTGACATGAGAAAAGATCGAAAGGATTTAGACCAAGATCTAATTTTAAGAAATAAACTTTGCGCAGATAGTTTTTTACTTTGACACATCAAAATACAAAGGAAGTTCCATTGATTTCATTATATAATAAAATTAACCTTCAATTTTGTGTTTCAAAAGCATTTTTTACATAAATTAGTTCCTTATATCTGTGACTACAGATTTCCTGACGAACATTCTTTCATTAGACAATACCGTAATGAATCGCGTACTAAAAATTAATTCGTTTAATTGTTTACTTTATAATCCCATCCCTAGATCTAAAACTCTAATTCAACTCTAAGATGATAAAACTTCTCTTTGCACAGATAGTTTTATACTTTAACACATAAACATATTAATTAAAGTCCATTCATTTCATATTTTGATCAAATAAACATTCAAATTTGGTTTTCTAAAGCTACATTCGTTTGCGAAAGCTGCGAAGCCGAGTTGAGATAGGGCTAGATCTATATTCATTCATGAATCGCGTACTAAAAATTATTTCGTTTAATTGTTCACTTTATTATCCCATTCATTTAACAAAGCTATCGCTCTTTTTGTTTTCGGGTAATCCCATTTTCGCAAACCTAATTTTATTTTCGTAGCGAAAGAGAAAAAACTTGAAAGGATCATTAGTTAAGTTTAGCATACATCTAAATCCAATCCACTTGATTAGTAAACACAAACTTAGACCCGCAGGCGCGGGTAATGTCTGGCGAACATCCTTTCATTAGATATTACCAAATGGTTACACATTAACAGTGATTAACACATCTCTCTACTGAGGTCTATTCCTAGGCCTAGGTCTTAAACTCTTATTGAACTCTAAGATGATAAAACTTCTTTTCGCAAAGATAGTTTCATGCTTTAACACATAAACATACTAATTATTGTCCATTCATTTCATCTTTTAATCAAATTAACATTCAAATTAGTTTTTCTAAAGCATTTTTAATACATTAGTTCGCTGTTCGCTAAATAAAGCTGCGTAGCCGTGTTGAGATGGGCCTATATTCATTCATAAAAAAAGGTCACGCATGCGCAACACAGAATGAACTCTATAAAAGCCAATTTTTAACTCTAGATTAGTGTAGATTTAGATCTATGTCTAGTAAATGTCTACCTCAAGATCTACTTTATACTTTAACACATAAACATACAAAATTAAGTCTATTTACCTCAAATTTTATTCAAATATATGTAGGCCGACAAGCAAATGTTTTAATTTGAAAAAATGGATTTAAGCCTATTAGCTATTCTGATTTGATAGCTTCATTTACACTATTTTTACATTGACGCATTCGCTTTACTTATTACATTATTATTTCGTTTAATTGTTTACAAAACACTCTCAGTGACTATATCGACAGTAATGCGCAAATAAAGACCCGCGGATAACATATGTCTAGTTTCTTATAAAGAACAAAGCTGAACACTTTAGCTGAACAAAAGTGAAAACATTGAATGGATGAATAGCAGAAGTTATCAACAAGAACAAAGTGACTAAAACAGAATGAATTCTATTCAATGCATGACCTGTGACAATGAGTTGATTTAAGCCTGTGTACATAACTAGCAGCATTAACCAAGCCGGTTTTGTTGTTTACATGTAGACCGAGAAATAGGTTTTTTCATTTTACTTATTGGTACAGAATCTTCAATGAAATAAAAGAACTTATAATTTTGTGTTACAATAGGGCCCACCTCTATTCAATTAATAACTTCTTGAAAACGTATGAAACTAAAACCTGGGTGGGTGAACATTGATCTCAAAAACGGTTCCAACGATTTTCCGAGAAATTTGAGCTGTATTAGGTTTCGAAAAGAATTACTAGCTCATTGGCAACACTGGGAAAACTCTACTTTGACTGTTATAATTTTTGAAAGTATAAAAATAAATATTTCCTTTTGGCTAGAAAATGAGAAAACATTTCTCTTGAACGGACTCTACGTCTTCGGGTATTTCTGCGTTTCTTGAAAAGTTTTTAATAAATTTATGCTCGGGGGAATTTAGTGCATCGTCTTTTTTAGACTAGAGTCTAGACCTAGCATTGAAATAGGAGGAAGTTTAGTAGATAGTAAATACTAAAAACATTTTTTCTAACTTTATTTAATACGGTAATACAAATATTTCTTTTAAAAGTTTTTAGAAAAAAAAAACTTTGCATAAATATTAGTGAAATATACATAAATGTTTGTTACCCTAGTAATTGACTGTCCCGTGTTTTTTTCTCTTTCTGTTTTCTTTTCTTTCTTTCTTTTTTTTTTTTTTTTTTTTTTTTTTTTTTTTTTTACTATAATAGTTAATAGTTGTAAAAATGTTGTATTTTTAGGAAAATCTATTTGCATATTTACTTTTCAAAATTAAATATTTCACAATCAGAACAGAAAAAAAATGTAGTCGTTGAATCAGAACTTTGAAATGTTTAAAATATCATGATGGATTTTCAATATCTTTTCTAGTTTCTGTGATCTAAACGGGACGGACGGAAGGACAGGCAAAACGTATAACGGCTATTCCTATTTCAGGGGCCGCTAAAAACATACTGCACTCTTTTATAAACCACTAATTTAATCTATTAAATTAAATATAATCGAATATGCTATACAGAAACCACTTTGATTTAATCTTGTAGTCTATGAGTCCTAAATAGAAGCCAACGAGACACAAAACAATTTTAAGAAATTCAAAAGCGTTATTATTTTATTTAAAACAAATTCCCTCGTACTTTCAATAGATAAAAAAGCGTCCTATCCTACAGTACATCAAACATTGAGCGACGGAGCATTGGCTCAGGAGCTTTGTAATTATCTGAACATGCCCGAGCCATGTAATGTTGGTCATTAAGGATCGGGATGTTGTTGTTTTCATTTCCTTTATAATTACTAGGCTTACAATACGCTCGTATGGGATTACGTTGTGGAGGTAGGTATTTTAAGTTCAATACATCAATGTTTGGGTTCGAATCTTGGTGCAGACTGTAATTTTTTATTTTGGAATCTTTGGGCGCCTCTGAGTCCACCTGGCTCTGTTGGGTAACCTGAAATTAGTTGGGGAAAGTAAAGGTGGTTAGTCATTGTGCTGGCCACATGACACTCTCGTTAACAGATACAGATGACCTTTACATCTTCTGCCCTACGAGTCTGAAAGAAGGAATTTTCTTTGTACTTGTACATCACTATTTATTGTCAGTTAGATTTCAATGGACGTGACCAACAGATCTAGACATATATTTCACCTTCACCTAGCCTTTAGTCAATGGACAGTTGGGGCAACGTGCAAGAAGTGTGAACTATCTTTTCCCACTGCAAAATTCTAAGGCGTACATGTACTCTTCTAGGTAAAAACTGTGGTTGTGGTCTAAAGAATCTATTTTGAAAATAGCGTATGTCGATTTTTCTTATATGTAACACATGATAAGTGTTAATAGATTGATAAATTTAAACATGTTTTCTTTTCCCACTGCAAAATTCTAAGGCGTACATGTACTCTTCTAGGTAAAAACTGTGGTTGTGGTCTAAAGAATCTATTTTGAAAATAGCGTATGTCGATTTTTCTTATATGTAACACATGATAAGTGTTAATAAATTGATAAATTTAAACATGTTTTCTTTGAAGTCCTATTCAGTATTTTTTTTTCAAGATCCTTACTCAAAAATTTTATTTGTATGACACATCTTTAGGTTATAGCAAGATTATTGCGCTATGCAAACATATATAAGGTCGACTCAGGATTCAAACTCGACCCCGCCAAATAGGCAGACAAGCGGTTTTTGCTATACACTACTCACCCCACATATATAGTGTTGTAACTCTCTATGGCAGGCACTCAACGAAAGACAGGTCGGCAACAGTAATGATGTATTTATTTATTATAAGCATCAACAAATAGTAATAGTTACTAGTTAGACTTGGACTTCTGCTATAAAGTCACAAGGAGTAATATGTCTAAGTTCTAAGAGTCCTACTTCATTCCAGAACACAGAACAGACCACCGACATTTTACCTAGATAGAGTGGACATTACCTACTAGGCACTTGTTAAAGAAAAATAAAAGGATTTATGTGCCAATGTTTGTTTCATTTTTCACTTTGCCTAGATAATGTGCAAATTACCTAGATAGAGTTTACAGTATATACTAGATATACTAGACACTCGTTAAGGAGAAAAAAAGATTTATTTGCCAATTACCTCAATTACCTACATAACCCTAACCCTACCCCACACCCTTAGCGCTAACACTAACAATAATCCTAATCCCTAACCGTAAACACAAAACCTAACTCTAAACTAGCCCTAATCTAAATTTTTCACGGTACGGAAGTAGCCAATGTGCACGTTATCTAGGTGAAAAGCGACTTCCGCCCATCAGAAGAGCGCTTTAGTGTTTATACTTAGACATTACTATTGTAACATAGACATCACTACTGTTAAACAGACACCATTATAGTACCATAGACATCACTATTGTAACATATCCATCACTACTGTTAAACAGACACCATTATAGTACCATAGACATCACTATTGTAACATATCCATCACTACTGTTAAACAGACACCATTATAGTACCATAGACATCACTATTGTAACATATCCATCACTACTGTTAAACAGACACCATTATAGTACCATAGACATCACTATTGTAACATATCCATCACTACTGTTAAACAGACACCATTATAGTACCATAGACATCACTATTGTAACATATCCATCACTACTGTTAAACAGACACCATTATAGTACCATAGACATCACTATTGTAACATATCCATCACTACTGTTAAACAGACACCATTATAGTACCATAGACATCACTATTGTAACATATCCATCACTACTGTTAAACAGACACCATTAAAGTACCATAGACATCACTATTGTAACATATCCATCACTACTGTTAAACAGACACCATTATAGTACCATAGACATCACTATTGTAACATATCCATCACTACTGTTAAACAGACACCATTATAGTACCATAGACATCACTATTGTAACATATCCATCACTACTGTTAAACAGACACCATTATAGTACCATAGACATCACTATTGTAACATATCCATCACTACTGTTAAACAGACACCATTATAGTACCATAGACATCACTATTGTAACATATCCATCACTACTGTTAAACAGACACCATTATAGTACCATAGACATCACTATTGTAACATATCCATCACTACTGTTAAACAGACACCATTATAGTACCATAGACATCACTATTGTAACATATCCATCACTACTGTTAAACAGACACCATTATAGTACCATAGACATCACTATTGTAACATATCCATCACTACTGTTAAACAGACACCATTATAGTACCATAGACATCACTATTGTAACATATCCATCACTACTGTTAAACAGACACCATTATAGTACCATAGACATCACTATTGTAACATATCCATCACTACTGTTAAACTGACACCATTATAGACATAGACATCACTATTGTAACATAGACATCACTATTGTAACATAGACATCACTATTGTAACATAGACATCACTATTGTAACATAGACATCACTATTGTAACATAGATATCACTATTCAAGTTGGAGCAACGTCATTTATAGTATTAAAATAATGTTTTATACTAAAAAATACTTTAAAATTATCAAGTCATAAGTCAGTTGTGACCTATTTGCGTATTATAACTTATTTAAGGGAATCAAAGGGGAGATAAATAAGATATGATACATTTTTGGCCGAGATTCTTAGAAAATGTTTCCTTAGTAAAAAGCCAAACTTGACCATTGGGACACCACTGCTGACGCAACAACAAATACAAGTGTTGTATATCTACATTAGTGTGGTCTTTGTCTCGTTGTCTCGCGGGAGTACCGTTAAATTTACAACACACTCTAAAACCGGAAACACCGCCATATTTTGTTTTGATGCCAGCCAATGTCTGATGCGGTCAAAATATTAGCCCGAGCGTAAGGTCACAAACAAAATATAAATACAATCATACTTATTGTAGGACATTGTAGGCGTTATTGACTTCTCTGGAGAGCAATGATATTGATTCCATTAGTTGTTTTCTGTTGGTGTTCCTAGAGATTATATCGACTTTTAAATCTGATACAATTTTGTTTATACAGACTGACATTTTACAAGATTGCTAAATTTAATTTTTTTTTTTAGTTCGACATTGAATTGATATCAAAACTGAGTATATTAAACATATATATTTTTTTACTATGGATATTAGTTCTATTGAATTATTTATATGGCGAAATAAGATTAAGTTTGACAATTTGTGTTTAGGGTCTGTTATAGGCATTAGATGTTTTTTTTTAAAGACATCTTTACTCAGAGAATGAGGAGGCGCGGTGGCTGAGAGGTAAAGATTAGCTTCGGTAAAGCTTGGCTTCTGAACCGGGGGATTAGACTGGGATTTTATTTCGGAATCCCTAGGCGCCTCTGAGTCCACCCATCTCTAATGGGTACCTGACATAAGTTGGGGAAAAGTAAAGGCGGTTGGTCGTTGTGCTGGCCACATGACACCCTCGTTAACCGTAGGCCACAGAATCAGATGGCTTTTACATCATCTGCCCTATAGACCACAAGGTCTGAAAGGGGAACTGTACTTTTTACTTACTCAGAGAAAGACATACAAGTTGACACAGATAAAGAAATTTACACACAGTCATTTTCAGATACAAAAATAAAAAGAAATAGACTGACTCAGTGTCACACACACACACACACACAAACAGACATGACACAAACAAAAACACACTTGACACAAACAAAAATAGACCTAACACAAAAACAGACTGACAAAGACTAAAAGAAACATAAATAGAGTCCGAACCTTAAAACAAGCCATTACGCACACCAACATTCGTTTAAATGACAATGACAACTATTTAAAGCCAAATCTATTGACTTATTTCACCTTATTAACAAATAGTGAACACAGTCCAAAATTTTGTTCAAGAGTCAGTGATCTTTAATTCAAAGTTTCACTTTAAAAAAAAATTAGTTCAATATTAATTCAACATTTAGACATTAAATTTCAAATAAATGAACTAGAAAAAAAATAAGAAAGCAAAAAAAAACAAAACATTCCGTAGAGACAGTTTTTATTCAACTTAACAATAAAAACAAAATATATTTAAAAAGAATTCTCTGTAATATTTGTTTTACTCGATATTTAGTAAATATCCAGAGGCTTCGAGTTTCACATTTAGATTGAAGTAATATTTTATAGTCATTTTTTTATATTTAAGCCATTTAAGCTAGAAGGTGCGCACTACGATCAACTAGACTGAGAAGGATGTCAACATGAGGAAGAGAAGGGAGAACGATTTCCGCCCAAGTTGAGAGCCGAAGTGAAAAGACTGTGCCTAAGAGAGATGTTGTTTGTGTACCTGTGATGTCGTGTAAATAAAGATATATGTGCCTCGTTGATCTGCCTCACTTAAGTTATTACAATATTTTTTGAGTTTATGTAAAATAATAAAAAAATATTTTTATTGACAACAACAAATTAAAATAATCCCTCTGTTTTTAAGATACCAAAATATCAAAAGTATAATATAGAGAGTAGAGAGATTTTTCCCGGCTCATAGATTACGGTAATTTAAAAGCTATTTTTTTTTTATATGCCTGTATGACGTTAAACGGATGTTTTGAAAATCTGGCATTTATTATTTTTGCCTTTATTATTTTATTTATTTATTTTGATTATTTTGGTTTTAGCTAGAATGATAAAAAAAAAAAATCCTCGCCGCTATTATACCGATAGTAAGAAGATGTAAAATATTAGTGCATTCATTTATTGCATTAATTTTAAAATAAACACACTTTCCTATGAACATAAATAAAAAGACATAGAAATAGTATGGTATTATCTGATATTTAACATTCTTAGCGGATGCTAAAAAGTGGAAAGCCACTGGAAGTCTTATAGTGTCCGTCAGTTAGTTGGGTTTGAAAATTATATAAAAATAAAAGAAAAAATCGATTTTCATGATCCATTTTCAGCTTGCAAAATTTAAATTAAATTTTTTTTTTTTCTCCGTAAGTGACGTTTTGGCGCGAGATATTTTGATATTAACTTAAGAAACAAGTAACTTTTTATGATTTTGGGTCAAGGTAATTGGGATGACACGTCTTCTCTTGAAGCACGTCAAGGGGAACAACTGTAGATCAGACTTACACTGCGCATATTTTAAATATATAGCTGGAGATACTATAAATTAACTTTGAAATAAACCATTGCATCTAATTGTTTTTCTATCATTAACTTTGTTTCTGTCTGCAGATTATGCAAATAAAACTGATACTTTTGAAAATAAAAATGTTCCACTAAACAAATATGGAGGCGCAGCAGCTTTCTAACCGGTGGTCCTGGGTTTGAATCCTGGTGAACAATAGGATGTTTTTTTTTTAATTTTAAGATCTTAGTCCACCCAGCTCAAAAAGTACCTGACATAAGTTTGAGAAAGGTAAAGACAGTTGGCCGTTGTGCTGGCAATAGTACACTCTTGATAACCGTCGGCCACATTTAGTCTTTTCTCAATTTTGACAGATGACCTCCATGTTTCACATACATATGTTGCTGGTGTGTTGAGGAGGTATATTTTTGTCTCGAGTCCTCAACAAAATCGGCATGCCTTTGATAGTTTATCTGCCTTTTCATTTCACATGATGCCAATGTGTCCAGGAATCCACTGTAGTGTGATATTGATATTTAATTTTGATATCATCTGATGGATTATCACAATTAGTGTGGTCTGTTTGAGGTGCTGCTGTTAAGATGCTTGCAGAGTGGACTGGAAGTCTGTAAAGACAACAATATCTGATGGTGATTGCACTCCTTCATATAATTTGTTTTCCACTGTCTGTAATGCTATGGCTATTGCCTCACTTTTGGCTTGGAAATTTGAGCAGTATTCGCCACAGGGTGCACTTATTTCAAAGTGTTTGTTTTGGGGGAAGACCAGGAAGGCACCAAGACCAGCATTGACGGTGGCTTGGAAGGCAGACCCGTCGGAATATATATGGATAGCTGTTTTTGGAAAGCTTTCAATTGTTTCGAGTGTGCTTACTTTAAGCTCCAGTGGATTTGATTCTTTTGTTAGGGTGTTGTATAATAAATGTGTTTTAATTGTTGGTGGTTTTGTAGTTGAGGATCGGGTCTCAAACAAGGAAATCCTATGCCGAACAGGGAGTCGAACACTTTGTCAGGTTGTGACAGAGCGTTGCATGAGATTTGCGGGACATGTTCTCTGATAAAATGAGCTACGCATACCAAGAGTTGCGATGACATGGAGGCCAATACGAGAAAAGCGCAAACAGGGACGTCCTCGTATAGCTTGGCGTCTCATCTTCATGGAGGATCTAAAAACAGTGGACATCAGGTGGGAGGAGGCTTCAGACATTGCCAGTGACAGATCTTTGTGGAGACAGCTTGCGGCCCAATGCGCCGAACTGCGCGGGAGGACGTAAGTCTAAGTAACCGTCGGCCACAGAAACAGATGACCTTTACATAATCTGTCCTATAGATTGCAAGATATGAATTGAGGATTACTTAAAATAAACAAACATGTACAAGCCAAAATGTAGAAGCCAATGATGTGAAAAATAAACACACATGTACATGCAATAAATGAGATATCACATTGATTAATGGACATTGTGATAATCGACACAAAATTATGCTGTCAGGAGACACAACAATAATTACTCATATAATTTCTTTCCTAATCTAATGATCAAAAAACTTTTATATTTTTTTCTCATAAAAATTTACATCTATAATTTAACTCCTTCTCCCCTCTCAACCCCCCAAAAATAATAGTTTTTAGTGGCCCCCAAAAGGGGAAAAGACGCATATAGTTGTGTATGGAATGTCTGTCCGTCCGTCAGTCCATCTGTCCCTTTTAGATTTCGTAAACTAGAAAAGATAGTGAAAATCCGACATCATAATATTTTAGACCATTCAAAGTTCTGATTCAACGGCTACTTTTGAAAGCTTCTGAAAGCGAAAAATCTAATTTTTAAAAACATTTATGCATGCATTTTTTTTTAAATAAAAAAGCACCACTTTTACTGCTATTCAGTATTGTTGTAAACCTGGTGGTGATACAGATGAGGGTAGTGCTGTGTGTTTTTAGCCTACCCAAATCGCCACAGTCCAGCGCAGGATGAGCGGTCAACCGAGACCAGTGACAGTATACGCCAGTTCGGCAAGGACCAGTGTCGTAAATATTACGCACGCAAGTCACGGCGAAAGTGATCAACTGGAGTGGTCAAGAAGGTTCGAGTAGGCCAGTAAAGACACTATATAAGAGCGAGTTTGTCAGAAAGACTTCACTTCACTATACCTCGCTATGTGACCAGTACTAGGCGAGAACCAGCACGGTGTGTGAAGTCAGGCGGAGCAAGGCTAGGTTTTTGTGAAGACAGTGTTAATGTTGTTGCCAATTGTAATGTATTAGAAATTAAACTGTTACTGTTACTTCGGAGCCCTGAATTGTGAGGTTCTTTAAGTGCGTTGTGTCGTGTGGTGCAGTTGGAAGAGAGCCTGGATTGTAGGAGAGACGTGTAAAATGTATTAATAGCACCAAACACGGGCGGTTCTATGGTATAGGAGATAACCATTTACCATATTTATAACAACATTCATGCACATGATTTTAGATATTTTGTCAAAATTATTTATTTTTTACAAATGCATTGCTAAGTTAGATAAGTTCTGTCATAATAATTACTACATTTACACAAAAAATATGTTAACTTTTTTTAAAGAGAAAAAATCTATTTAGAATGCATATAAGTCGAACATAATTTAAAACAACAATTAATAAGTAGGTTTTCATATTCTCAAGAGACCTGCAAGGCTACACCCGAAATCCCAGGACAAATAACAAAAGGAGAAATATTTTTTTCTTTTATGGAAAACTCATTTTTTTATTTTTGAGGCTTTGAATAAGAGATTACCTTTTATAAAACAATTAGATATTCATTTTAAACATCAGTTAGGCCAGGTTCACATCCAATTCCACATTCACTTTCACGTATCCTTTGGTCTGCTGGACCTCTGTAGCACCACACAAGATCTGTCAACCTTCTTTCTCCATTCTTCTCTGTCATTTGTCTTTGATAGAATTTCCACCTGATGTTCTTTCTGAAAATATTGAAACCTGTCTTTTTACCTGCCTTGGTGTACCTTTTCGGGGGCCGATTTTGAGTTTGTGTTTCCACACAAATTTTTTGTAATTTGTTATGAATTTCATGCGCAAATTGTAAACTATAGATGGCTGACTGGTCGTGTGGTATTGTCTAGGGATATGTGGTCTCGAAAGTCCCGAGTTCAAACCTTTGACGCCGCAATCCCCCGCAAAACTGTGGAAGGTTTGTGTAAGTATGTTATAATCATTAATTTCGGGGAACATTTGAAACATGTGAAACATACAAAGTATGAAAGGTAAGATTTATACGTGGGACCTAGTAATTAACGCTTTTCCACCGTCATAAATTATAGGGGAAGTGCGCGAAACGCAAAGGATGACATTCATTAGTTTTTCATCCATTCTTAGAAAGTCTATATCAACTCACTCTGTCTGGTCAAAAGTTTGTACAAGTTATTTCTTCCTATCCCAATCTCGGAGCAAGATGAAATTTGGTAGAATTATTTCTTTTACCTGACAAAACATGAATAAACAACAAAAAAAACAACAACAATTAATTAATTAAAATTGGTACTTAATTATTTTGTTAGGTATCGAACAAGGGAAAGAAAATGTACTTGACTGATGTGGTGGTATAAGCTGAATAAGTCACCTTTACAGTAGGCCTCTTTAAAGTTTGAAACTCACAATAGATAACTCTAAAACCTTGTATTTCAAAGCACTTCACTGTTATAGTTTTTAGCATATGCTCCTAAAGAGTTTTGAGCCATGAGTTCGAACTCAAGTCGTTCCCCCATTATTTTTTTTTATAGATGCAAAAAAAAAAATTACGATGAAATTCAACGTTTTCTATGAATATAGATTTTAAAATATTTTTATATTGTGATAACCCTGCCATGCGCACCGCCATCCAAGATGGTGCAGAAGGTGCGCACTATTAGAGACTAGACTAAGAAGGATGTTAACATTAGAAAGAAGAGAACGGAAGAGACTGCTCAGAGCAATGTGCTTCTGATGTCTCCATGTAAATAAACATCGTTGCATCGTTGAGTATTTCCCTTAAGTTATTACAATGTATATATATATAACAAAACACCTTGACGTTTAAGGAAGATAATTTTATCATTTTCTAAACTAATTCAGTAGAATGTCAGTGCCAAGTGCTAAGTTTTGCGTTAGATTTCATTTCATCTCTTCCTTTTCCAGAATGTAAATTTTAATAAAAAATCTTTAAAACAAAACAAAACAAAGAAGAGACAATTTCACTAACGCGCAGCCTATTGCCCTCAAAGTGCCTCGTTTCTTTTCAGCGCTCTTTTAGGGAGTCCACGAAGAAGGAGGGAAGGAAGTGAAGAAGAAATAGAGGAGGGGAGGAGGGGAGAACGTTGGAGGAGGGGAGGAATCGAATTTCCTCTTGACGAAATTGCGCCTAAAATGATTTGCAAAAACTGAGTATATGAGATGACATTTAGAATACGTTTTGAGTAAAGAGAGGAGTGTGTAAGTGTGTGAGTGTGTAAGTGTGTGTGTGAGAGAGATACTGAGAGAAACTGACAGATGCATGTGCATACATCCAGACAGACAAATAGAAAGATAGAGAGAAAACAAAAGCGCTAGTCTTGCACAACTCCGAAGCTATAGAAAGACGAACGAAGAGACAGGCTCACAAAAAGATGAAACAAAGAGAGACAGAGAGAAAGCGTTAGAGATGGGGGAGAGAAAAGAGAGACAGACAGATGGATAAAGAGAGACAGACATATTCAGACAAATAGTTTGAGTTAAGAACATAATAATAATGCATACATTGAGGTTTACACAATCAAACTACAATTAAAATTAAATGCACTCTCGAAGTGGTCCTCCACCGATTGCGGCAAATTTCTGTTGCATGTGTCGCTTTAACATTAACCTCAAGAGATGAAATCTCCGTTTTCTCCCTTCACAGGATAACGTCAATATTAGGTCAACGTCTAGAAGTTAACAATCAAACTGGAGACTTCAAAACACTGTCAGGATATTTTTATAAATACTTTAATATTCTGATGAGGAGTGTTCTCACAATATTGGAAGCTTTGCTCATGCCCATAGTTCCAACTTCCTGTTTTCTCTGACATCACTTTCCTTCACAATCCAATTCGTACCATTCTACATTTGCACCGTGGATGCGCGGTGACTGAGCGGTAAAGCGCTTGGCTTCTGAACCTGGGGTCCCGGTGAAGACTGGGATTTCTATTTCGGGATCCTTGGGCGCCTCTGAGTCCACCCAGCTCTAATAGGTACCTGACATTATTTGGGGATAAGTAAAGCTGGTTGGTCGTTGTATAGGCCACATGACACCCTCGTTAACCGTAGGCCACAGAATCAAATGACCTTTACATCATTTGCCCTATTGACCACAAGGTCTGAAAGGGGAAACTTTACTTTACTTACATTCGCACCACTCTGCACCCCGAACGTAACACAAACAATGGATTTCATTTACCAATCGTAAACAAAAAACATATAGTCACGTGATAATATTGATAAAACAACGAAACAAACTGTCACGTGATAGTCATTGTGTATTAAAAATTAGATCGTAATTGTATAGAAGAGATAGAGAATCACGTGGCTAAATGTTGTTTGTTTACGATTGGTGAATGAGGTCCATCAGGTATCAAATTATTTAGACATGGACTGTATCTCTCCTCTCCATTACTCTCAATATGACTTTCATATAAAATAACGACATGCATCAGTGCATCAGTAACCCAATATATCTCTGAACACGTCAAAAAGCTGATTAACTTCTAGGTTTCATGTTGAGTATCTCACATAACGGGTGACCAATGACCAGATTCAAATGCAGGAAAAACTAGGATCTAACATTGACAGCTTACATATGAAGTATATGAAGTACTCTTGCTATCAGGTTGAGAAGTGGACAGAATCTGCCTTCAGGGAAATCAAGAAATTGGATCTCAATGATTCCGTCACTTAAATTGGATATTTGAATAAGACAGATATTACTTAGACTATTGATCTCATTGAAGAGTGAGTTGAACAAAACCGCACGTTTATGTTGCACATTGTGTTGATGGAGTTCGGCGATTGTAACTGTAGGATTAATACTTAAGGTCCCAATAAAGTCCAGTTTAAACAGACATTGATGCACGGGGTTCTTCTTATAGCATTTCATTTAAAGAATTGATTTCATATGACGTCAAAGGAAAAAACAACAACTTTCCACTACGTTACAAGGCCTAGTTGGACTATAAAATGTTTTTTTTTTAAACATGAGAGAGGTAACGGTGGTTAACAAACATCGGAGAACGATTTCTTAAAGCCGGAAAAATCTAATACCGATTATTACATTATTAGTCAAATTTTTTAAAACTCCGGAACATAATATTTATGATACAGAGATTTGATTTTTGACGATTTAGGAAGAAAATTAAATGTATTATGAGCTAAAAGTGTGATCTTAAACAAATATATAGAGTTAAAACGATTTTCATAAAATATCCGTAACAATCAATTTTCATACTTTTTGCGACATTTTGGGAAATTAATTGTTATATATAATACAAAAGAGATTTCAAATTTGTTAGCAGAATTTTCATAATAAATTCAGAATAATCTTCTTTTGTTAATGAAATTTTAGCAACGATTAGTCAGAAAACTAAAGCAATATAAGTCAATTTCTTTTTCAAAACAAAATTCGGAACATTATTTTACGATAAAATGTATTTTGTGATGTTTCAGCACTAAGATGAAATGTAAAATAAGTCTAACGTGCTATTTTCAACGATCGTTTGTACTAAATGGCTTTCTCTTTTTAAAATCCTGAACAGCTTATTATCAACAATTTTATATCGTTATTTAAACTATAGTGACGTATTGTCCAAAAATATTAAGTGTAATGTAAGTCAGAAGTGCGATTTAAAAAAATAATTTGGCGTAATTTTTTTAAAATACAAAACAATATCCAGAAGTGTGATATTACTTTAGTACAATAAAACAATATCCAGAAGTGTGATATTACTTTAGGACATTAAAACAATATCCAGAAGTGTGCTATTACTTTAGAACATTAAAACAATATCCAGAACTGTGATATTACTTTGACTTGACTTACTGACTTAATCCTGTGTACTCCCAGGGTAGCATAGGGCCGCAACCACACCTCTCCACCGAACTCGGTTCTGAGCAGCATTCTTATTTGCTCCCATGTCATTCCAGTGCCCTCAGCTTCACTGATGACTGACCTCTTCCAGGATTGCTTGGGTCTGTCCACTTTCCTCTTTCCTTGTGGGTTCCAGTCAAGTGCCTGCCTTGCAACATTGGTAGCTGGTTTTCGCAGGGTGTGTCCTATCCAGCTCCATTTTCGTTTTGTGATGTCTTGGGCTATGGGCTTTTGTCTAGTTCTCTCCCAGAAGTGTGATATCACTTTAGAACATTAAAACAATATCCAGAAGTGTGCTATCACTTTAGAACATTAAAACAATATCCAGAAGTGTGCTATTACTTTAAAACATTAAAACAATATCCAGAAGTGTGATATTACTTTAGAACATTAAAACAAGCCAAGGCGGGAATATTCCTTGTTCGACGTGCGGACTCGGGGCTGGGAGTCGCCTCACACAAACATTTTCTTATCTTGTTATTCTTATGATGTTGCACTATAAGAATTGTCTATAAAACTGTTGATAACGTAGAGCAGTTCAAGGAATAAGCCTAGCATATGTTTTCTAGCACATGTTTCCTAGCACGTTTTTTAGCACATGTTTCCTAGCACATGTTTTCTAGTACATGTTTACTATCACATATTGTCTAGCACATGTTTCCTAGCACACCTTTTCTAGCACATGTTTTCTAGCACATGTTTTCTAGCATATGTTTCCCAGCACATGTTTCCTAGCACATGTTTTCTAGCACATGTTTTCTAGCACATGTTTTCTATCACAAGTCTAATACATGTGACACAGGACGAGCTCATACAATCATTGAGAAAGCCATAGCTCATTCAATTTGTTACAGCTATAACGCGTACATGATGCTAGTACAACTAGTCGTCATTGCGAAACAAAATATCTTTTTAAAGTTGTTCTATAAGATTCTCTATTCTGTTGAGTTAAAGAATATACGATAAACCCTCTTAGTTATGGGATCACACAAAATAAATTTTCAAGGTTATCAAATTTGTCTGTTAATGATGGCAAATAGACCAATGTGATTAAGTTTTTTTGGTTAGATCTGGCAGATAGATCAATGATGCTTATAACCACATCGCTCGTGTCTTAATATATTTCCATTAACCTCCCCCTCTACAAGCATGCTTCTTCAACACTTTTTTTTCTCTGACGTTATCTTTGGACACTCCATTTTCTGGAATTAAAAGTCAAAAAACTGACGGGTAATGGAGGCATCGCCTCGACCATCATTGAATTACGTAAATCTAACTCTACAATGCCGTTGCTCAAGACGCAGTGAAAGCAAGTACCATGGCTGCTGGTCCCGAAGTAGGACTCTGCGAGATGGGGACGTCACAACGTATTGGAGTGCTCATCCCCAAATCCAATCTAAAAGTCATGTGGGAGGGGGGGAAGTACTTCATTGTGTAGACGAGGAGGAGGATGAGTTGGCTTTAAAAGAAAAGTGAGAAGGGAACAAACCCGTCACAATGTTACGAAACATTTTTTCAGCTATTTATTCTTTTATACCAGAGTGACATGACATGTTTAGGTTATGGTGTCAGAAGCCAATAGTATAATTCACTGCGTTACGAGACTGCTATTCTCTTACTTTGACTATAGAATTATTATTATACAATTTCAAAGCAATAGTTATTTGTAATAAGATTACAGTAAAAAATATATTCAAAGTCAAATTTCAATTAGTATGATCTAAAAACTAAATGTTACTCACTTTTCATCCACTAGTTTTGTTTCAAAAGAAAAAAAAACGACACAGGAAACAATATTAACAACTAATAAGGAGATAATTCTATTTTATTTATTTCGTCTGTGCTTCATAATTAGTCATAATTGTCAAGAAAGAGAAACATATAAACAAACATAAAAAGGAAACACGGTAGACGGTAATAGCCACAGTTTTCTCTTTCTTCACACACATATATACGTCCATTCTAATAGCCACAGTCTTCTCTTTCTCCACACACATAAAAACATACATTCTAATAGCCAGTCTTCTCTTTCTCCACACACATAAATACATACATTCTAATAGCCACAGTCTTCTCTTTCTCCACACACATAAATACATACATTCTAATAGCCACAGTCTTCTCTTTCTCCACACACATAAATACATACATTCTAATAGCCACAGTCTTCTCTTTCTCCACACACCATACATTCTAGGCAACAGAAATACACATGCTATAGAAGGAGCTATTGACTAAATCCTGTTTTAAACTACAATGTATACTTAGTAAAAAAATGGAAGTAAACACTGGCTAGGTCAAATAGTACTATCTACATACTTTATTACATGTAGCTTCAAAACGTTTTTAGATGGGGGTGGGGGGAGTCAGAGGATGTAGTGAAACCTAAGCTCTATGAGCGTGCGGATGTGTGTGTGTGTGTTTGTGTGTAAATAAACTTTTAAATCTTGTTTAAAAAATGGTGTTTATGTATGCACAAAAAATGCTTTAAGTAGTTTTAAATATTAATGGTTTGCTTTTAGAAGACTTATTGGGAATGACATGTAAAATTATTTCTTAGCCTAAGTGTTATTAAACTTATAAATAAAAAACAACATCAGATTCACTAAATGGATATTTCTAAAACGTTATACCAGTCAAGTACAGCTACAATCTCAACTTTGACCAGAAACGTTTCGGATTACGAAATGGGATTTTTTTTTAATGGGGGGGGGGGGGGCGGAAGAGTGACTATTATATTTTGTAATAGATTAACAGGGAAAATACATTATGCAAAGTTTTGACTTCTCTCACAGAATCCACCGTCATCCAGTGCCCTCCCCCCTCGCAGCATTTCATCTTCGGTTTTCAATTACGCTTCAAACAGCGCAGCTCCCGGAATGGAAGTTTAATTTTGCCAGCCTGTGAAGAACTCGTTGCTCTTGAGATCCATCTTGATAGAAGGAGGAAGTGAGTCTTGTCTGGAGTGATGTAACACACATGCTCCTAAACAGGGTCTTCGCACCCGCCCCGGGCTCATCTTCCCACTTCTGTAGCCCCAGAATGATAGATGAGTACAAGACGTTGGCCTCCGTGAGATGGAGCCGAGAAAGTTGACTGTCAAGTCATGGCGTCCTGAAAAATTTAGTGTTGTGTTGTTGTTGTTTTTTCAGATACCATAACAAATCACATAAAACCTATTATCCAAGTATATTTTAAACCTTCAATACACTTAAAGTATTCATATGTAAATTTATTATACTGTATTTTTCAATTAAAAAAACAAAAACATGTCACACTTTAAAAGTGACAGCATCTAGACAGAGAGAGTAAACATAATATAATAATATAGTATCATTTATAGTTTGTTAAATAAAACATTATTTTTCATCTTATTTGAATAAGGAAGCATATTTTACAATAAGTTTTAAATTTGGTGACCAGACATCTCATCATTCGAGACATTTCATCATTGCAACATTTCATCATTATAGCAATTCATCATTTAGGGTTAGTGTTTTGGTTAGGGTTAACGTGCTCAGTATGTTAATTACTTAATTACACCTACATGTACTTATGTTTGTAAAACGCCTCACTTTTAACGACTAATAAATGAATACTAAACGTTAAAATACAAGAAAAGTCATTAATTTTTCTGTTTTATATTAGAGAGGGATTTAATTGCAAAAGCCACTTGAAAGGGATTTTTAACTCAACCCTCTCACCTAAAATAAACAGATCAATGTCATTTCGGTGTGTGTGTGGGGGGGAGGTTTAACCACAAAAACTCCCCGTGGCTACACCCATGAAGCAAAGTAAGTGACAATACCATCACCTAGTTTGGATTTAAATGGATACTGTATTAACATATAAACCAGTGGCGTAGCTAGAAATTCAAAATCATTTGGGGCCAGGGGGGGGGGGGGGCTATAATTTTTTTGGGGGGCCTTGAAAAGTTGGATTGAAATTTGGCCGTTTTGGGTGCTTAGGAGATTTTATAGTATGAGAACCCACACTTGCACAAATAGACTACAAGCACAGCGTTATAATGCAGGCAACAAATGCTATGATGTAAAGTTATGTACAGTTTATTATACAAAATAAGATAATAAAAAGGTGAAATGCTGTACAGGTGCTAGGATGGGATCTAGCGTATATACATATATAGGACTATCATCCTTAGGTGTGAGAACCAAGTGGTCTGAGTCATTAGGCTGGTTGCTTAGCTTTAGGTCCGGTGCTGCACTGATGAGACGGGTGTGGCTGGTACCGATGCTGTCTGCGGGTGGGCTGGCGTAGTGGATCCAGGCTCCGGGTGCAGTCCAACGTTGTATGGTTACAGAGCTAAGCTGCGTCTACCATTCAGTTAAGCCAGTGACGAGTCTGTGGCTAGCGTTGTTACTTGGACTCTTGAAGGTTGAGTAAGACTGATGCCTGCAGATCTGGTGTCAAAAAATCTGTCATCAGCTTTAAGTTGCTAAGATTTCAGGCGGATGTTGCCTACAAATAAAAGCTGCTACGATATGATGTATACGTCGGTTTAGCCATAATGATAACACTGAGAGGTAGATGCCTTTTCGTGAAGGACATCTTCAGACTGATGTAGATAACTATAAGCTAGTTTCATAATTATCAAAGGGACCTAACAAATGAATATAGTTTCCCATCAAGGGAGATAACAATAATAATGGTGACTCTCATAAAGAGAAAAAACAAACAGTAATAAGTGATATATGAAAAGTAATATAAGTGATGTTCACCATTCACGGTGAATAGCAAGTACATACATCACTTAGATAAATGAGATGAAAGGGGAAGGGGAGATCAACGGCTGATACTCGCCCATGCTCTCACATAAGTAAACATAGAGCATAAGTAACTACATACTCAGTAATAAGACATGTTTACAGAAATGTTTGAATAATTCACTGCAAAGGAATTAATCAATGATAAATAGATTGAAGACTCGTGCTGAGCGCTAACATATCAGAGTTAAATTAGTAATAGTTAAAGAGCTAACATCTGGTAAGAATTGTTAATAAATTCTAGTCCAGATTGCTTAAACATTTAGTCACAAAAGTCATGATATAAAATATAAGTATACAGTAATCTAATTACATTATCCATGATAAGAATGCACAAATATGTACACAAATATTGTAGTAATAAATGCACAAATATATATATATACATTACTAAGTAAAATGGTTCTCAAGTACCTTACTAAGTTACATACCACCAATCCAAAGTGAAATAAGGGAATGAAAATAGTCTAGAGCTCAAGCAAGAGATAGATGTGTTCCCTGTGGGCTCTCCAGCGAGAATGAGATCGGACGATGAAATCTGGTCCATATAAACGTGGCGAGTGGGGGTGAGGCGGGAGATAAGTGCAAAGGTGGTCTAGACTATCTGGCGTCTTTGACAAAGAGGTCCCCGCTTGACCGTGACGAGAGTTTCCGGGAGATAGACACCGCGCGAAGGCGCGAGCCGAAAGTCCAGTAAGTTCGCCCAGGTGGTCAGAGGATATAAAGGGGAGATTATCAGAGCTCGGCCAGATCAAGGGAGATTATACCTTGATAATGGCTAGTGTTAGACGAACAGCGTTGCCCGAGGCGTTGAAGTGAATGGGCACTTTAAAGTGACCAGCCGTTCCCGGAGGGGGGGTTAACGGATGTTTGCCAAGATAGATGGAGGGAGTGTACTCTTGTCAAGAGTCTAGTGTGGCACGGGTCAAGGTGGGAATGGTAGAATGTGACAACGATGCCAAAGGGGTGGGGTGGGATTGAAGGGGTCGTGGCTGTGTTTTTAGCGCTTGATCGCTAAATTAGTGCAATTGAGGATTAATAGCGTGTAAGTAAATTAATTAAATGCTTTGACCCGAGTGATACCTTGAGTGAGCTAAAACGGTTTGTCACAGGGCCCTGCATTTTCACATTCGACATCATGACATTAGATAATGGCGTCATATTTATATTTATATATAATATTATAATATTTATATTTAATATAAAAAACAAAACAAAATTCGCACACTCATTTAAGGGCTTCCCTCAAGTAGTGGCCCTGTGATATTTTCCGATTCTCCCCACCCCTCCCCAATTAAAGCTACGCCACTGATATAAACATTTATTCCAGACTGGTTTTCTTTTCTTTTTCTACCTTCTCAAATGGACTAGTCCAATAGCTGAGATAAACTGTGCAGTAATTTCCCCATCTCTCCATTGAGTGGTTCTTCTATAGGTGAGTTTTGGGGCCAGTGTCTTGTTTAGGTCTATTAATTAATGGATTTTAAAGTAGATGATGGGCATTCTCTGGTGACACATGAGCTAATTTCACTGGTCCCAATTTTCATATTACAAAACATATGTTTCCATTTCTCTTGTGTTCGATTCAGATGCAAAAAAAAAGTAAAGAATAAGTTGATCGTGTCGGGGTAGCTTACAATAGGCCTAGTTTTCCTTGTAATTAGTGTGAGAGCTGGTCCATTTTTAGCGGCCCTCGTAAGGGGAAAAGCCTCTATTAGGCTTGTGAAAAGTGTCCGTCTGTCATACTCAGATCTCAAAATCTAGAAGAGAAATGAAAAATATTATTTCACCATGCGATGCGGCTTGCAAAATTTTCTTGAAAGGACTATCGCGTTTGGTAAATTCCGAATGTAAGGTATTATTGATTCAAGACTTTAATAAATTAATTTTCAGGGAAATTTTGCGCATCGTCTTGTAAGATCTAAATAGCTATCATTGGAATATTATAAAATCTAGTCGATCTTTCCATTCGCTTAAGCAGGAGGAGAGAGAGTAGAGAGGGGCGGGCAAACAAAATGTTCCGTTGTTTCTTTAAGCTGAAATTCATTCATTCATAGTTATTAAACAAAAAAACAATTATTCTATAAGTTGTATGAATGAGGTATTGTCTTTTCTAAAAAGTATTTAAAATGGTTTTTTTTAATCTAGAGGCTTACTTTTCTCATAGATTTGCCATTTTGTATAACAATCTTTCTCTAAAAGCAACATGCCGTCAAGAAAACACACTGGTCAAGTATTGTCCATAGCACAGATCATTGGGTTTACTAAGCACACGAAAAACTTGACTGGTCACCAAGCATCTAATCACAAGCAGTAAACATAGCGTCTCATACAATCACACTGACATTTATAAGTCTATCATAAAATACAAGCACCAACAAGTAGCTTCAATAGTTCAAGTTACGATTGAACAAAGCATGTATTGCAATGTACTTAGAAATTTAGACTAAGATACAACAGAGGCCCAATTCCACAGAGATTTAAAAGCTTTTATCTGATTTCCCATTTTTTTCAGATGAACTTTGGGGGCATGTTCTTTGCTGACAATGGTCTTTGTTTTTAGAGCAAACGCGCAGTCACACACACAAGCGCGCACACTCACTCATTGCTGTCATGTGACTCCATGTGGATCTCACTGGGGAGTAACAATCAATTTCTAATTGGACTCAGGAACACAAAGTTCAACCACTGTCCCCCCTGATAGTTTAAGAAGAGGTCAGTTTTTTTCCGGTCTTAATCGGCTGCTTCCCGTGGGAAGTAATTTGAGAATTAAACAAATGTTGGGAGCTAAAGTTTCTATGACTACACACATTTGTTGGGAGCTGAAGTTTCTATGACTACACACATTTGTTGGGAACTGAAGTTTCTATGACTACACACATTTGTTGGGAGCTGAAGTTTCTATGACTACACACATTTGTTGGGAACTAAAGTTTCTATGACTATACACATTTGTTGTGGGAGCTGAAGTTTCTATGACTACACACATTTGTTGGGAGCTGAAGTTTCTATGACTACACACATTTGTTGGGAGCTGAAGTTTCTATGACTACACACATTTGTTGGGAGCTGAAGTTTCTATGACTACACACATTTGTTGGGAGCTGAAGTTTCTATGACTACACACATTTGTTGGGAGCTGAAGTTTCTATGACTACACACATTTGTTGGGAACTGAAGTTTCTATGACTACACACATTTGTTGGGCATCGGATTGAAAACATGTCCTTTTAATGTCCTTTCTTGGTTGACCATTACTCTTTTTTAAAGTATAAAAAAATGTTTTAATTTTGGCTAGAGGAGTAGAAAATCTTTGTCTTAATTAATAGCTGTAGGAACATTTAAAGCACGGTCTTCTAGGTCTCCATATTTAGGCCTTCTATGGCCTCCTTCAGTCGCAAAGTGACTATGAATCATCTCATAGAAATGACATAAATGCCTGGGCATTTGCTGTGGTCGGAACAATGTCGATATTTAGACCTATCATTACAGTATTATACTCAATTATACTGTATACTATATATTACTGATGTTACTTCCAAAAAAAAATGTCCTAAGCAATTCATGTGTCAATGCATGATGTTTTCTCTTCAATTTCTCTGTAACATTTTCTTGTTGACTAATTCTTGTAAACCAAATGTTACACATCAATATGTAAACAAAGAGCACACTACTTTAATTAACTTCTTTAGAAATAGTTCCCGTACAACACAAACATACTTATCAGTCTTGATAAGTTTAAGCTTTTTTCCTAGATCTAGATCTAGAACCTGCTGTCTACGAAGTAAAGTTCGTTGTTATAGAAAAGTGTTTCAATCTAATTAGTCAGTTAAATCTAAAGAGCTAACTCTAGCTTCACTGTCAACTTCAACATGACAAAGGCTATAGAATTGAACCTTCTAGTAATATCCTCCCTGTACATCTTCCTTTAACTTCCAATTCAACTAGTGCTTTGGCTTAGCCTAACTAACACGAATTAACTTGTAGGTTAAACATCTACATTTGATTTCAGTTTGTCAGCTAGGAGAGGACATGGATATTCCAGTTTAACTTGTAAGGTAAGACATAACCCCGACACCTAACCCCAACTAGACATGCCAGCTGCGAAGTTACGCATGTACACACCAGCCACTAAAAGCTGTGTTTAATTAGCTGACAGAAGGCGGCGTCTCTACATCTCCAGCCACCTAGTGACCCGCGAGAGGAGAATCAATAGAGAGCTTCTGCTGTCACCCCTGTCTTGACCTCTGGGATTGATTACTGGGTTTAAACTTCGCTTATTGTGCGCGTGCATCGAAGCTCAATGTGTATGTTAGAAGCAGTGTGCAAGTGATGAGTGAATGTATCTGAATACAATGGACTGTACCTATGTAGCCAAATAGATAGGCCCACTATATAATGTGATGTTTGAAATCTATCTAACTATCTATCTATCTATCAAGTGCTTTTTTTTTTGTAACAAAAAAATAGGTGCCGGTACTCACTGTTGTATTGCCTAACTTTTAACTACTAATAAACTAATAATAAACGTTAAACTACAAAATAAGTAAAATTTTTCCCCATATTTAAAAAGGTGCCGGTACGCCGTACCGATGCGTACCGTCACAAAAAAAACACTGTATCAATCAATCAATTAATAAACAAATAAATCAGTCAATCAATCATTCTATCTATCTATCTTTCTATCTATCTAACATATCTGTCTGTCTATCTCTCTCAGACTGTCTATTTATCTGTCGGTATATCTGTCGAGCAGTTTGTAAACATTTCAAAAGGTATTTCTGTACACTTCTAAGCACTTTTAAATCCAATTTCTAGATTCTTTAGCTTGTATCACAAAGTAACTTCTACAAATTACTAGGCAGTTGGATCTTTCAATCTAACGTCCCTAACTCATATCATTGGGTCAATTAACCTCCAACATTTCTCTCAGTCTCTCAATGTATTATCATAAGTTTTTTTACAATGCCTCAATTCAATTCTGGAGAAATCTTTGAACTAGGTGGGAAAGACGTGGACACGGATCTCGAAAACGATTTTCTTAGAACTTTGACAGTTGATGTCTATTTTTTTTAAAAATAAAATTACTAGCTTGTTGGCCACACTGGGAAAACTCTGGTTTGACCTTATAATTTTTAAAAAGTATAAAAAGACAAATTCAAATTTGGCTAGAGATCTAGAAAATCTTTATCTTGAACGGACTATACGTTTTTGTATATTTCCACATTTTGGAATGCAAATTATTCAATGATTGATGTTCAGCAACATTTTGCTCACTGTCTTCTAAGTCAAGATGTAAAGGACTATCATTGGAATATTAAAAAGTCTATTAACATTATATATCCGCTTTACCAGAACTTTTCTCTGTTCCGCTAAATTCTCCAAATTGGCAATGTGTTCCGTTAAATTCTCCGAATGTGTATAATGTTCCGCTGAATTCTCCCAATGTGTGAAGTCTTCCGCTAAATTCTACGCATGTGTGAACTGTTCTGTTGAAGAAAAGGTTTAGGAAGAATGTTAATGATATCACTTAAAAGTTACATTTTTCTTCTTCTTCTTCTTCTTCTTGAAACTGTCAGCTAGAGTTAAGCCTTCGGCTCTTGGAACTCTAATCTAGCAAAAGTGAACAAGAGCTCCCTTTCATGGCCTAAATGAGAACAGTGTGCACTGTTCTGTCTGGCGGGGTGTCAGACTCGCGGCCAGAGACCACGTGCAACATTTTCCTTTTCTATACCTGGCTTACCGTGCAGGACACGCTAATTATGTAACGGCCCCTTGAGGAACGGCGCCTGGATTGTGACAAGGTTGTGGGAGCGTTTTTACAACTCCGCACAGTGCAATGAGGATGCTCTCGTACCCCCTTAGGCGACACTATGAACAGCACGACAATTACCAACTTATGCAAGATGCGAAACCATTTTTTTCGCAAACTTAGACTCAAATACCACTTCAGTGGTTCCAGTGAAGGATACAAATATCTAGACAACGACGACCTCGATGACCCATTTATAGGATTTCTAAACGTAAATCCAATGGGACCCCCAATGCGGGAGCCTATCAAGCCTTAGATCTTTACATCAAAAAGACAGAAAATGATCTAAAACTCGTGAAAACTCCATTAAAGCAGCTTAACATAAAAAGGTCCGAAAGAGAAGCACTCCACCAACTCCGTAAACGTAAGGACATCGTCATTAAACCAGCAGATAAAGGCGGCTCTATCGTAGTGTGGGATAGAAACTTATACATCAAGGAGGCCCTTAACCAGCTCAGCGACACCAATTTTTATGCACCGAGAAAAACTGACGGAACCATCTCTAATAATAAAAAGTTAAGATTGAAATAGATAAAATTATTGCTGATAACCTACTTCCACGATCGGCCCACAAACCACGACTCCATGATAGCGAATTAGGAAAACCATATTTTTACCTCTAGCTAAGATTCACAAACTTAACAACCCCGGCAGACCTATTGTCTCCGCTTGTTCCACTGAACTTATCTCCCGCTTTCTGGACACAATCTTTCAACCTACGGTCGAAAAGTTACCTACGTTCATCAAAGATACCAACCACGCCCTGTTAGCACTAGCAAAAGTCATACTACAACCTGACAAAGAATACCTACTCTTCCTCTTAGATGTCAGCTCCCTTTACACTTCCATCCCAAATGCTGACGGCCTTAAAGCCATCCGTTACTTTTTTGATATACCAGAAAACAAACACAAATCTATATCCACTGACATTCTAGTTCGCCTTACGGAGCTTGTACTAACTCTCAACTCCTTCGAATTTAATGGGCAATTTTTCGACCAAATCAGCGGAGTAGCTATGGATACGGCACTCGGTCCATCTTATGCTTGCCTATTTATGGGCTTCTTAGAACTCAACATTTGTTCATCCTACACGGGCCCCATGCCCGAATTTTTAGGAGATACATTGATGATGGCCTAGGCATAATATCTCTGACAGAGAATGAACTTATCAAATTTATTGAGTTCACTAACAACTTCAATCCCGCCATTTGTTTCACTTACACCATTTCCAGAACTAGAGTGAACTTCTTAGACATAGAAATAAACGTAACCCAAAATTCTCTGTCTACATCCTGCCATTACAAAGACACTGACAGCCATAGCCATCTACTACACTCGTCATCCCATCCACCACCCTGTAAAGATTCTATCCCCTACTCCCAACTTCTACGTATCCGCCGCCTTTGCAAGATGACAATGACTTCACTGAAAAAGCAACTGAAATGATAGAGTTTTTCTTGCGTTGTGGCTACCCTCAAGCTGTTTTAGACAAAGCCTTATCGCGAGTGGAGAATCTTAAAAGAGAACAAGCTTTCAAGAAAAAAACGATATCTAGCAATGATGAGAGGCCCAAATTGATATTAACCTATCACCCTCACAATGTGAAAGCAAAAAACATCTTTCTCAAAAACCTGAACATTCTCCTAGCCGGTGAACATACTCGCGACGTCTTTTCATCCACACCTCTTGTAGTATTTAGGCGAGACCAAAACCTACAAGACATATTAGTACACACTAAAATCCACAACATTTCAAGTGAACCTGGCACTTGGCAATATAAGCGACGTAATTGTCAGACCTGCAAACACACACTCACCACCCCCACCTTCACCTGTCCTAAAATTACCATCAAGATCAGTGGCAAATTTAACTGTAATAGTAGAGGAGTCATATATGCTAGAATATGCTCAAGGTGTCAGATGGTTTATATTGGAAACACAGGCAGGACCTTAAAAACACGACTCCAAGAACACCTTAGAGACATTCGTAACTTTGCAACTAAGCCCGTCTCTATCCATTTTAATAACACACATCATAGGGGTACCACCGACCTCCTCGTCACTGCCATACAACAATGCAACGACAAAAACACCCGTCTGCAGATCGAAAACAAACTTATTTACATGTCAGGCATCCTCCAACCTAACGGGATCAACAACCAGCACACTTTTATTTAATACGCGATGGGCACTAACACTACGGTACCCCCTTTTCCCATTCATCTTTGCCTGACATCTCCGCCCCCTTCCGTTTTCCCGCGCTTTTACACCAGCGTAGCTCATTTCTTTTCTGCCTCGATAGAGAACAACATCGGACAGATAAGTTAACTTGAGACTATGTTGTGTTAATTTTTTTGTTTTTGTTTTGTAGCTGATGAAGGCCTCGTGGCCCAAACGTCCTTTGTTTTACTTGGTCCGGCAGGGTTACATATATGCATGTTTTTCGTATTTTCTATATAGTAGAAATATAATTTGTGTTTTATTCTATCACAGTATATCATTGTAATTATTTGTGAATGGCTTTTCCAAGTTCTGAATTAAAGTATTTGTATATGACGAAGAGAAGTTTCTTCATTGAATTTAATAATAACATACTTAGATCGTCTTATCGACTAGCAACTTCTAGATGATCATCTTATCAACTAGCAACTTCTAAATAATCATCTTATCAACTGACGATTTCTAAATCCTCGGCAATCACGATCATTGATTGTGCAATATAGATCAAGATAATCTTCAACGTGACATCTAGCACAATTGATGATCG